>JABUQX010109859.1:0-7500 GCA_015478945.1 Trachelipus rathkii
ATTCTCTGAAAACTTTAAACTACCTTAAGTTTGGCACTGATGTGGGGCACTCACACTTAGGCAACCTAGTGGTGGCATACTATCCCATATGGGCACTCACTTTTGCGATATCTCCATTGGCCACTTCATGGTGGCACTTTCACTTCGGCATGAAACACTTCACTGGGGGGCCCACCACTACCACCCAGCACTCATAGAATAATCATAGAGCACTAATAGACAACATCACTAGATACATAAGTTCAAGTAAATTAGGAACGAAATATGTGACGAGTGGGACACGAGTGGCCAAAAATTGGCGTGGGCCCAAATTGACCCATCGGCATATTGGCAAGGTCAATGCCGAATATCATGGCTCAAACAGGTATACAGACATCAAAACGGGCTAAGCCCCTAAAGGGCAGCCAAAAATTACCGTGGGCAAAAATGACCCATGGCATATGGCAAGGTCATGCGAAATATCCATGCCGATCCAATTACAAGGTTATAGACATCAATTGGGCCTATAGCCCCTAAAAGGGCAGCCAAAAATTACCTCGTGGGCCAAAATTGCTACCATCCAATGGTATATGGCAAGGTTAAGGCCGAATATCATGGTCAACACAAGGTAAATGACATCCAAGAAACGGCGACTAAGCCCCTAAAGGGCAGCCAAAAATTACCCGTGGGCAAAAAAAATGGAGCGCCTATGGTATATGGCAAGCGGGTAATTGGCCTGAAATATCATGGCCAAACAAGGTAAAGACATTCAATAACTGGGCCTTAAGCCCGCTAAAGGGTAACGCAACCATTCACACTGTGGGGCAAAAGAATGACCATGGAAGACAAGGGTTTGGTCGAAAATTAGGGTGGGACAAATGACCACCTGGAGAGGCAAAGGGTTGGGTCGAAAACTTAGGGTGGACCAACAAATTGGACGACATTCCGGACGAGCACACTAGGTGGTCGAAATTAGGGTGGGCCAAAAATTAGCATGGAAGACCAAAGGGTGGTCGAAAAAATTAGGGTGGGGTACGTACAACGGTTGCTTACGCAACCGTTTGGCGCAACCCTACTTCGAAGGGTTGCCAAAAATTAGGGTTACCCAAAAAAAAATAGGGTTGCCAAAAAATTAGGGTAGCCGAAAAATTCCCGTGGGCCAAAAATGACCCATGGAAGACCAAAGGGTTGGTCGAAAAAGGTCTAGGCCCAAAAAAGGTCTAGGCCTCAAAAAGGTAAAGGCCCTAAAAGAGTCTTCGTCAGGTAAAATGTCTGAGTTTCCGGAAACCTCTTACGCTACGAATGTATTCATTAAAGAATCTTTAATATTATTTTAAAAATATTTGTGAAATGGTCTGATGGTATGAACATATTCATTTTTATGAACATACGGTATGAACGTATTTATTTTTATGAACATATGGTATGAACGTATTTAATTTTTTCCCTATAAAAGTTTAAATTTCGATCTAAAATCCAAAGTTTGGAGGAAATAATTTTCTACTGAACTAAAATGGTTGAATCTTATTTAAGTATAGCATCATTTGACGTCATTATGACATGATTTTTTTAGTTTTTGACAAATTTTTGTAAACGTTAAACAGTACCCTGTCCACAGAATAATATCAAATGTAGATAGTAACTATGACAAATATTCCAGTAAGAATATCAAATTACCATGGTTATCATAACAAATATCCCCAGCAAATATTTCAAATCTTAACGGGAACCATCTCAAATGTCAATTTAACCATGACATATGTCCACGGAAACTTTACCATTAATAATCATGATAACCATACCAAATGTCTACAATAAAAAAATTAAAATTTCCATAATAAACGCTAGGAAGTGCTGCGACATATCTTGATATTTGCAACGGAACAATGTTAATAAAGAACCAAAGTTTTCAATCAGTTATAGATTGAAAAAGAAAACTTATAATTTATAGATAGTATGCATAAGATAGCAAGAGAAAGCGATAGACATGTTTTTAGCATAAAATTGAAAATAATATTTTTATTACCTGGGGGTTAAGATAGCCAGTCTTTTTGGATTTTTGTACAAGTCTTGGAAGTTATTTTGGCAAAAAATATTCGTAGTTTAATAATTTTACAAATCTCATCACTTGTTTTTGCGTTTTCTCTACTTTTTGATGTTATAATTGCATGTTCGTTCGTGTCATCGCTAACTAGTAACTATTATTACCAGAATTAATACCAATAATGAAAATCAATGGTAGACACGGCTTTTAAATATTTGTAAGACATTTGAAGTGTAGAAAATAAAACATCTTTCCAGATTCATTGGATAGGTTCAGGAAAGATTGAGCATAGCTGTTAAATTTGGGGTTAAAGAGCTGTAACTGTAGAGATCAGGTCAGCAGTGTCTATTGTTAAAGACAATATTAAGAGGACATAAATGCAAGATTTCGGAGATTGGAAATAATAGATTGAAAGCCATAATGAGATGGAAGAATTTCATCAACGCAGAAAATGGCGAAGAAAAATCATAGCAATCATTTTAGAAGATCTGTGGTAGTGGAAGTAGTGGAAGTAGTGGAAGTATCGAAATGTATGACTTCACACTCCACACATGATGGTCAATGCCCTCCTGCAGAACAAATAATCTGGTGGGTATGAAAAAGTTTTGAAGTTATTTTAAGGTCATTAATACTTAGACGTTAGTTAGTTAGTTAGTTAGAGATATCGTATATAATCCTTAGAAACATAATAAAAAGAAAATACCAAGAATATTATAGAATATATATATATATATAATATATATATAGTACTAATAAATATATAAATCATATATATTATATAATATATATATATATATATATATATATCCTATATATATATATATATATATATTATATAATATATATATACCTTATAATCGATATATATACTGTATATATATTATTTTGAGATCTATATAGATGGATATCTCTTATAATATATATATAATCTATATATATATATTAATATATATAGATTTATATTATAATTTATCATATATTTATTATATATATATTATATATATATATATATATAATATATATATCATTATATATAATCTATATACTATATATATATTATATATATTATTATTTATAGTATATATATATAATATATATTATTAATTATTATATATATAATATATAATATCTATATATATTATATATATAATATATATAATATATAATATATATACTATATATATATATATATATTATATATCTCTATAATATACTGTATATCTATATATATATATATAATATATAATATTATATAATATATATATATATATATATATATATATATATAATATATATTATATATATATAATATATATATATATACTGTATATATATATTATATAACTATATATATATATATATACCTACGTATATATATATTATTTATATGTATATATATGTATATGAGGTATATACTATATATATAATATATATATTAGGACAGAAGAAGATTTAAGTTATTTATTTTAAAAGATTATCTATTTATATCTGACCTAGAAGAGATTACGCTTAGATGAAAAAAAAAAATTTGAGATTTTCGATATTTTTAACAACCAATTAAATTATAATTACAAAGTGGCGTATGAATGAATGGGGAAAGATGATAGAGAAGGAGAAATTGTGTCTATTCTTATCTCTCTCTCTCTCTCTCTCTCTCTCTCTCTCCTCTCTCTCTCTCTCTCTCTCTCTCTCTCTCTCTCTCTCTCATATTTGTGATTAAAAAGAAACAAGCGTAAAAAATATTTGACCCTTTATATTTTTTCTTTCTTTTAAAATTCCTCTAAAGCACGATTGTAAATCAACACCAAATTTGACTTCTCAATTTTAAATTTCAATATATATATTATATATATATATATAATATCATCTATTATAAATTTTATATTTATATATAGTAATATATATATATATACTATATATATAAATAAAGCGATACAGCCTGAGTGAGTAATCTATAGAAATAGGGAAGATGGGGAGGAGAGTGGTAATTAGGGTGGGGTGTATGAACGTGAGAGGGGTAAACGAGGATTTGAAGAGGGAGGAAAGTAGGGTTGATGTTTGAGGAAAAAAGGTTGGATGTGCCTAGGGATAACAGAAACTAAAGTGAAGGGAAAGAGGGAGATGACTTTTTGGACAGAATACAAGGGGTATGATTTCGGGAGTGAACGAGAGCAGTGAGGCGCAGGGAGTGGGTGGGAATAGTTATGAAACGGAAGAGATTGTGGGGGGATAAGGTGAGAACTGTGTAACAGGTGAAGTTCTGAGGACTTATGTGGGTAAAGTGTTAATTCCGGTGGGGAAATCGGTGGGTTTTTGTATGTGCGTACGCACCAGTGAATGGAGCGCGGGAGGAGGAGAGAGAAAGATTTTGGGAGGAGCTGAATGAGTGTTGGGAAAGTTTTGGTGTGATAAAATTTGTCTATTTGGAGATTTGAATGCAGGAGTGGGAAGGGTGGGGGGGGGAAGAATAATAGACCTTTTGGGTAGGGAGAGGAATGCTAGTAGGAGAAAGGTCTGATAGAGTTGTGTTGGGTCGAAAGAAGAATGATATGTGGCGGAATTACGTGGTTTAAAAAGTGAGAATCATAAGTATACATGGAAAAGTGAGATAACGGGGGGGAGGCGTTACTCTAGATTATGTGTGTGTAAATGGGAAGGATAGAGATAGATTATTAGATGTAAATGTATTTAGAGGGGCGGGGGGGGGGGATATCGGATCACTCACTATTTGGTGCTTGCCAGGATCAGGTGGGAGGAAAGGTGATGGTTAGGAAGAGAGGGGAGAAAGAGGAGAGTGGAAGCTGGGATTAAGGTGGCCAAAATGGGAGGAGAATAGTGGTGTGGGAGGAGTTTTAGGAGAGGTATGGGCGGACAGGTGGAGAAACGTAGAGAGGTGAGCGGGATTGGGGCGGTGGAGGGGAGTGGAAGAGAAATTTAGAGAAGGCCAATACTCGGGAAGAGGCATAGAAGGGTATGTGGAGTAAAAAGGGTGGGTGCAGGCAGAAGGAAAGGGAGTGAATGGTGGAGTGAGGAGGTGAGTGAGGTGGTAAAAAGGAAAAGAGGCCTATGTGAAATGGTTGGGAAGTAGGAGAGAAGATAGTTGGGAGGAAATATAGAAGGATTAGAGTGGAAGCAAGAGGGCGGTGGGGAGGGCGAAGAAAGAGCTAAAGGGGACTGGTGTAGAGAGTGACGGAAATTTGAATTCGGGAGTAGATGTTTTCTGGAAGAGTTAATAAAAAAGGAGAAGAAGGGGGGTTGGGGGAGAGGATTAAGGGAGGAAGTGGGGAGTGGATATGAGAGAGGAAGGGGTGAGGAACGGTGGGGGAGTAACTTTAGTCGACTATTTGTTATGATTAGGAGGATGGGGTAGGGGAGGAAAGAAATGCAAGAGGTGAGATGGGAACTGAAGTGGGGAGGGAGGGGGAGGATGAAATACAACTGGAGGAAATTATTAGGGCTGTGAATAAAGGAAAAAAAGGAAAGTCCGCAGGTCTGGATGGTGTGAGAATGGAAATGTTGCAGAAGGGAGGTAGAGGGGTGGAGGAATGGCTGTATAGATTGTATAACATATGTTGGAGAGTGGTTGAGGTACGCACAGATTAAGGGAAGGATGGTGTTTGGGTTCCTCTGTATCAGGGCGAAAGGGATAGGATGGAATCGTGGAAAATTATAGAGGTATAATGTCTTTTAAGTTAGGTAGGGAAAAGTGTACGGAAGAAATACTGATTGAGTGAGTAAGAGGTTTAAAAACGGAGGGGACGAATGGGGAAGAACAAAGGAGGGCTTAGGTGAGGGAAGAGCGTGTGTGGAATCAAGTGTTTTTTACATAGAAGATGCTTGTGGAGAAAAGTATTAGAGAGGAAAGGGAAAGTGTCTGGGGTGTTTTTTAGATTTAGAGAAAGCATATGATGAGTGAAATAGGGGTGAATTATGAGGGTGTTGGATGGAAAATGGGGTGGGGGGTTTAATTTAGGGAAGGTATTCAGGCTTTTATAGGATATAGAAATGTGTGTGAGAGTGTTAGGGAGGGGAGAGTGAGATGTTGGGGGTGGTGGGTGGATTGAGGCAGGGGTGTGTATTGTCGCCGTGGCTATTCAATTGTTTATGGAGAGTTTTTGCAGAGGAATGGTGAGGGAGGGGGGGGGGTGGAATTGATGAATGGGAAGATAGAAGGGAAGTGAACATGATTCTGTTTGCGGATGATACGGCCTAGTGGCGAAGAACGCGGAAGGGCTGAGGTAATTGGTGAGGGAGTTTGAGAGAATGTGTGGGCGGACAAAAGGGGCTTAAAATATATCCAGGTAAGAGTAAAGTATTAGTGTTTGAGGAGGAGGAGAGTGTAGAGGGAGGTTGTTAGAGGTTAGCGTAGGGGGTGTAGATTGGAAGAAGTAAAGTTTTTTAGATATTTAGGGGATGGGGTTGGGTAAGGGGGGAGGGAGGAAGGAGGAGATAGAGATAGAGTAGGAGGAGGAATGAGAGCTTTGAGTGGTCCGAGAAATATGGAAAGGGGGGATCTATCACAGAAAGTCAAGATAAGTATGTTCGAGAAAATCTGTGTACCAGCGGTATTGTACGTGGGTGTGAAACGTGGGGTTGAATGCCAGGTCCCCAGGAAAAGTTGGAAGTATTTGAGATGAAGGGTTGAGAGCGGTTTGTGGGGGTAGCAGAAGGGAGAGGAATTAGGAATAGGGTGGTGAGGGGGAGATGTGATTGGAGGAATGGTCTGGTGGAGAGCGGAGAAGGGAATGTAAGATGGTATGGGCATTTTAGTGAGAAGGAGGAACAGAGAGTGGTTAGAAGAGTTTGGGAGGCGGAAGGGATAGGAAGGAGAGGAAGGGGGAGACCAAGAAGGAGGTGGATGGATGGAATAAAGGAGATGCTGGAGAGGGGATGAGGGGAGGAAGAGGGTGGGTGTTGGCGAGGGATAGAGTGGGGGGGAGGAGGGGGGTGAGGGCGAGATGAGAGGGGGTGTGAATGAGGGAGGCTGTACGCACAACTACCCCGCTCAAGCGGATACCAAAGGTGATGTATAATAATAATAAATATATATAATAATATATATATATATATATTATATATATAATATTATATAATATATATATATATATATATATTATATATATATCTATTATATATATATGATTATATATCATATATATATATATAATGACCTGTTATGTTTTACGCTCCGTCAGTTTTGAAAATCTTTTGTTTCTTTTTTTGTTCATATATGCTAGTAAATGATAATTAACAATGAATTTAGTGTACGGACATGATTCAAAAATATATAGGAAATGTTACGTTTTATGATCCCAGTTTTTCTTATTTATTTTATATATTTCTATTAATGAATTACTAACAATTGAATTTTAAAATTTTAACCTTTCAAAAAGTTTCGAAATATTTTTAATATTATTTAAAAATCACTTTTATAATAAATTATTTTTACAAAAATGAAACATTTTCGGATAATTACA
>JABUQX010109859.1:10000-12500 GCA_015478945.1 Trachelipus rathkii
GCCTCCTATTTTCCTCTAACTCAACCTGGACGCCGATTCTGGCATTCCTCCTCCTCCACCATCTCCTCTCAGGTGTCCTATATGGTCTTTGCCTGTGAATTAACATTTGATCGGGTGCATGGGCTTCCTGGATCTATGAACGTTAGGAGGCGGGTGGCCCGGATGGCATTCCCCTCCCGATTCCTGAGGGAGTTGGCTCTGAGCCTGGCCCCTCCCCTCGTTCAACTATATTCTCTATGTCTCAATACTAACACTTTCCCTCAGTGTTGGAAGCACGCACATGTCCAACCTATTCCGAAAAAGGAAGCCGCCCTGATCCTTCTAACTATCGCCTATAGCTCTCACCTGTGTTCTATTAAGATCTTTGAAACCCTTCTTAACTCTCACTTCTTGACCATCTGGAATCTCAATTCTCTTCTTCCGATCGCCAGTACGGCTTTACCCGGCGTTCGCGGTCTACTGGTGTATATCATATCTATTTATCCGATATGGTTTTCCCGCCCTTAGGACTACGGGGAGACTTGCGCGGTGGCGCTTGACATATCCAAAGCTTTGACTGGTTATGGCACGCGTCACTGCTCCCTCCAAGCTCCCTCCTTTGGGTTTTCGCTCTTCTCTTTTGCTTACTTTTTGTCCTAAGTTTTCTTTCAAATGCTTCAATATCGGCTGTGTTGATGGGGCGACTTCTTCTTCCTTTTCTGTCAATAGTAGGGTGTCCCTCAGGGTTCTGTCTAATCTCCTACTTTTTCTATTTTCATTAATGATCTTCTCACCTGCAGCTCTAACTCTATTCACTCATATGGCGATGACTCGACCCTTCATTTCTTCAACTCATTTCAATTCTGCTCCCTCTTTTACTCTAGAATTGCCTCTGCCGTCTTAATCTTTCCGATCTATTCCTCGCTGATCTGGATAGAATTTTCCGGTGAGGGTCGTCTCAACCTTGTGAAAAATTCAATTCTTTAAAAACGTCAACTTCTTCAAATCTCCCTCTCTAAGACACCTTCTAACTTCCTATCTCTTTCGACGGTTCTCTCGTCCCTCCTGTTCGACAATATAAACATCCTTGGCCTTAACTAAACAAAAAATGTCCTGGAAAACCTCACATCACAACGGTTGAAAGGGCGGCCTCAAGAAAGCTGGGAGTTCTGTTTAAAGACTGCGAGACCTTTTTTTCTCTTCTCAGATACTCCAGTTATACAAGGGCCTCATGCCGCCCCTTGTATGGAGTACTGCTCTCATATCTGGGGGGGCTCAGGTTTTTACCCGGCTTTTGGATAGGTCGAGTCAAAGGTCAAAAAAGACTTAAAAACTGTCCGATTCTTTCTAGTTCACACTTGACCCTCTATCTTGCGGCGCGATGTTGGTGCTTTTATCTTTTTCATAGAGGTACCGCAGCGGCAAAGTGCTCGAGGGAACTTTCCACTCGCGTGCCACCACCTTTTTAAGACGCACTACGAGCAACAAGGGGTGCTGTGTCGACCACATGAGTATTGTGTTGATATTTAGCAACTCCAGAATAGTCGCCTGCGGTGCTCGTTCTTCTCCTGCCACCTCTGTTTATGTGGAAACTTCTCTTCCATCTCCTTGGGTTTCCTACCTATAATTTAATCTGCCCTCACTTTAAGGCCTGCGTCTTTGCTTCTTCTGCGTAATTTGCGCTAGTTGAAAGTTTTGTTTATTTTAACACCCCCTCCTTGAAATAGGGTCTTTGTCCCGTGAGCGGTGGGGATAACGTAAAAAAAAAAAAAAAAAAAAAAAACAAAATATATACACACATAATGGTATATATAATATATATATATTATATATATATATATCTATATATATATATAATCTATATATAATAATTATATAATAATATATATATAAATATAAACTATATATATATAATACCTTGTGAAACAATTCTTCAAGTGACTTTGTAAATTGATTTGGTGATGATATTTTTAAGACGTCAGCACTTTTAATTCATCTAAAAAAATAATCATAAGTTGTACCCGCTTTAAGCCTATAATATAATTTAATATAATATAACATAATATAATATAATATAATAATACATATAATATAATATAATATAATATAATATAATATAATATAATATAATATAATATAATATAATATAATATAATATAATATAATATAATATAATATAATATAATATAATAATATATTAATATAATAATATTACATATAAATATATATAATATAATATAATATAATTAATTATAATATATATGCACAATATAATGTAATGTAATGTAATGTAATGTAATGTAATGTAATGTAATGACTATATTATAATATAATATACAATACGATATAATACTAAAAATAATATAATTAATATATATATATAATATAGAATATAATATAATATACATATAATAATAATATAAATATAATATAATATAATATACATATAATATAATATAACACACACACACACACACAACAATAATACAATACAATATATAATATAATATAGTATAATATA
>JABUQX010109860.1:20000-32772 GCA_015478945.1 Trachelipus rathkii
CTCGAAGACATGAATCGAAAACGAGTGCCTTGCGACGGAATAACGTTAAGAACAAAGGCCTCTACTCTATATGATAAGTTTAAAAATCGAAATGACAAAGTATAAATTTAGCCAGGGTTGGCTTGATAATTTCAAAAAGCGTTTTTGCTTTTAAAAAAATATTTGTATGACAGGAGAATCGATGTCCGCAGATAATGAAGCAGCAAGAACTTTTCCAGATGAATTTATGAAAATAAATGAAGATAAAGGGTAACTGCCTGAACAAGTTTTCAATGCTGATGAAACTGGGCTTCTCTGGAAAAAAAAATGCCAGATCGCACATACATTTCTAAAAATGAAAAGCGAGGCCCAGGCTTCAAAGCAGCAAAGGATCGCGTGACAATATTATTTTGCTGCAATGCAGCTGGCCACTTAATAAAGCCTGGCTTCCTTCATAAGTCAGCAAACCTACTTTGTATGATAGGAAAAAACAAAAATCTATTGCCAGTTTTCTGGCAGTCCAATAAAAAGGCTTGGGTCACAGTTGATTTATTTAAAGACTGGTTTCATAAGTGTTTTTGTTTCAGAAGTCAAGAGTTACCTTGAAAATAAAGGAATGCCATTTAAAGGGTTGTTAATACTTGACAATGATGGCGGTCATCCAGAAGGGCTTAAAACTGCCAATGAGAATGTCGAAGTTGTATTTGTTCCAGCCAATACTTCAATTCTTCAAGCTTTAGATCAAGGAGTGAATCGATGTTTCAAAGCTAATTACATAAAGATAACATTCACACGGATTTGTAATTTTCTTGATGAGGATTCGAATGCAAACGTCATGAACTGGAGGAAATCTTTAAATATTGCAGACTGTGTAAATTATGTTAAGGAGGCAATTGATCAAATTAAACCACACTCGGTTAACGCTTGCTGGAAAAATTTATGGAGTGAATGCGTTACAGATTTTCAAGGATTTTCAACTGCAGAAGATGAAGTTGCAAACATTGTTGCAATTGCTCATCACGTTGGTGGTGATGGATTTGACGGCCTCCACCAAAAAGAAATTTAAGAAATAATTGAAGGGAATAAGGAGACATTAACGAATGATGTGTTAGCTGAACTTGTTAATTCAGTTTCTGATACTGAAAATGACGATGAAAAAAAATGCTGTAGTAAATGATTGGGATTTAAATACATTAGGTGAACTGTGTTTCGTATGACAAAACAGTTAAATAATTTCATTATCGTCAAAGATCCTTCAATGGAATGCAGTCTCAAAATTAAAAGAGAAATTGAAAAATGATTTAAAACCATATGAAGAAATATTTGGTGAGCTAAAAAGGCAAAAGCGTCAATTGCCGATAACGATGTATTTCTCAAAAAAGCAGCCTATGCAATCTACAGATTCGGAACCGCCTTCATCTCCAACTCCTTCAACTTCATTTACACTTTGAAAGAAAATATTTTTGTGCGCAATTGGATTAACTTTAAAATTTTATATTACAATACTTAGACTATTCAATTAAATATAAAAAAATATTATCTCCAAATTTATAAAGGTTTATACATTGTATATTTTTTTCATTTAAAAAAAACTTTTTTTGTTCAATTTAAGATGTGTACAGTACTGTAATGTAATAAATATCCTACTAATTAACGTCAATAACATATGTTTATATACTATATGTACAAATTTATTCAATTATTAAGGATAAATAAAATACTGCTGATATTTTATTCACCTTATACAAAGGTAAAAATTTTAAAATTAATGATTTTTCAAGGGAGTTAAAGTTATATGCGATGTCGCCTATAACGCGGGGGGTCACTAACCTAACCCCAGGTCTACGAGGGACAACCATATATATAATATATATAATATATATTATATAATATATATATATTAATATAATATTTATATTATATAATATTATATATAGTATAATATATATTATATATAATATATTATAATATATATATATACCGTATCTATATAATATATAATATATATATATATATATATATATAATATATATAATATATTATATATAATAATATATATAAATATATATATATATATATATATAATATATATATATATATAATATAATAATAATAATAATAATAATAATAAAAATAATAATAAAAGTATAAATGCCCTCTAAAATGCCCAAATTGGACAAATGCCCAGATAAATGCCCAGGGCATTTGCCCAATTCTTAAGTGCCCGGGCATTTACCCATCACTACTTAATATACTGGGAAGAATGGTATTGCTCAAAGAACCTCTTGCTTTGTACGCCAGTTCGTATTCCAAAGTTTACATTCTTACTAATGTGGAAAATGGCATCATATTACACTGCATTAAGCTTTTGAAACCATTTGAAGAAATTACCAAAAAAAAGTCAGCGCCTCTATAGCTCCTGTCCCTGATGTAATACCATTAATCTCAACGCTAGGGAAATATTTTGAACCATTTTGAAATGAAAATGATGACTGTTTAAAAAGAATGAAAGATGTAATTAAACTAGAGATAGAAAAACGCTTTATTTCTGTGGAAATTAATGACCTTCATATTATTGCAACTTGCTTAGATCCCCGATATAAAGGCAAGTTTTTTTGTAACACAATATTAGAGCAAGTTAAATCGTCACTTTGTGTTGCGGTTGAAAAATTTCAATCCGAACAGTCTATTAATTCGCCACCCATTAAAAGAAAAAAAAAACGAAATCTACAGAACCAACACCTTCTACAAAGTAAATCAATAACAGATTCACTGGAAGAATTTCTACAGTCCAGTAGTGATGAAGAAACACACTCATTGCCAAAAGATGTAGTGCAGATGATTGAAAACTATCACCAAGAAAAACGACTAGATACAAATGATGATTACGTGTATAAATGTTGTACCTTGATAAGCATTATAAACACGAACTAGATCAAATTTTAGAAACAATTTTTCGTATTATTATGGTGGTAATAAAATAACGTCTTTTCTGGAGTGAGGAACTTGAGATCAACTTATTTTCTAAAGTTTTTAGTAAGAATTGTTGGAAGAAATAAAAAGTTCACCTCATTTTAACGATGATGTCCCTTCACCTGGCAAATGACCCTAATCGAGACAAGCTCTTTAAAGTTGCTCCTTACTTTGAACATTTTCAGCCTAAATTTGTTCGTATGCCGATTTCTCAAATGGGATGCGTTGATGAAATGATCGCTCCTTTCAACGAAACTTCCATTATCAAACAATTAAAACCCAAAAAACTCAACCATATGGGCTATAAAAGTCTTGCCTTTTCTTGTTTAGTACTTCTAGTTTTTTACGACTTTCATGTTTACAATAGAACACAAATAAAATTGAAGGAACCCGACCTGGACTCTTCATCCATTAGTTATGGTAAATTAATTAAATATCTATTCCTAAACGCACTGAAGGGTTCCAGAGTCATAAAGTAATAATTCGCATCCATAGAATAAGGGTGGGAAGTTTTTATGATTTGATACATCTGTCGGAATTGTCTTATCTAGACAAGATTTTATCCTATAAGTGCCGTTCGAGGTTTTCTTTGATCTCTAATTATTTCTCACTTATAATCTGTTAATAGGTTATTTATTATTTTTGGTACGTTTTTAAGTATCATAATTCTATTTCTTAGTTTGTATGGTTGTTAGGTTAGTTCTTGCACTCTGACTCTAATATTTAAGCTATGGTTAGTGTTTTTGTGTTGTGTAATCGGCTTAAATGATCGTTTATTCCGTTCTCTATTTGGTGTATTGGTCTAGTGGTGTACGGGGCGCGACGGTGACGATCCGTGCTAGCATGTTCGTGTCGTTACTTTTATGCGGCTTTAAGTTGCAGGTTAATGGATAAAGTTTTGTTCTTGTTTATGTTGCGTAGTAGGGTCACGTTATGATTTTGGATATTATTTATGTTATAATCACGCTTTATTATATTGTATCTATATATGATAGTTGATGTTCGTATTTCATATAGGGGTATTATTTTTATTATTTGATTATGTTATTTTCGTTGCTCTTCATAAATAACTTTTTTGGGACTATTCTTTGACTATATATATAAGTGTGTAGCTCTACTTTTATCTGTATTTATGGGCGTGTATATTACCTAATATATGTTGCATAATGGCTTTCTTGCAATCGAGCGCAGTGGATATACGTATTTTGTATGATTTACTTATAGAGAGATTCAAGTAAGATAAGCGCTATCCGCCCGGTGTTTTAGATTTACTAATTACCATGGTCCAACAATAGTCCCTCCCTGTCATATCGATATTGCCGAAAAAGAACCCGCATCAAGATTTCTATAGTAGCATTGGTTTTCGTGGTCGTGAAATAGTGCACAAGAAACAGGCAGTGCTTGTGCGGAAGGTTGTTCTGTAGAGAGCCAGCTTGGAGATTAGAGTTTGTGAATTATTCTACACATTTCTTATTGAGGTGAGGATAGAGAATTTATTCTATCACATATTTTTTTAGTAAATACTCAATCTATGCCTTCAATTCCCGTAACTGTGTATAAAGCATCCTTGGATTAGGATAGCCAAAAATAGTATGAGCTTCAATTCAGAACCATAATAATTGACGATGACTTTGGTAAAAACATATTTATCCATTTCTGGTTTCCAATTCAATTTAAAACACACAACAAATAAAAAGAAATATATATACCTCCCGATAATTAAAACTACAAAATCTAACTTACTGAACTACTTCAAATCATATCCTGATATATCCTACAATAATGAGGATCATAGACGTAATTCTGCAGTCTGGCTTATAATTATATTCTAAGGTTTGTTCCCTTGTAAAGGTTGGCGGTAATGTTTGCTTATTACGGGATAGGTTGTCGAATACTATACAACTTAGATATTCAGCATTTTAGATTTCGAGGGCATTCTTCATGGACCCTGTATTTAGTTTTTCTGGATTTGGTTGTCTTAGATAGAGATTTCATTGCTTTAACTTTGCTAGGAAATTTTAAAGTTATTAAATCTATTTTTTAAATCTGATCTGTGTGTTCGTCCATACATAATTATAGTGGGAGGCGGTACCTATTTTCCAACTTCATATACTAAAATGGAAAAATAATTCTGAGATCTATTCTTTATAAATAAAATCTCTTCTGATGCGACCTTTAATTCTTCAGTGAGTTTTCTTAGATATATCTTACTTAGAGTTCGTACATAGCGCATTTGTTTGGTTGTAAATGGGAAAATTTTAGATTTCTATGAAGATTCCTTACACCAGTTTTTACAATTTGTTTCATAAAAGTAAGTTTCCTCGACTTGATTGCATTACACTCACTCAGATTGGCGAAAATCGCCTAGAACGAATGTCTCGAGGAAGTTTTTTCTTTTTTCTATATTTTTACAATACTTAACTTATTTGATACGTTATAATTTTTATGTTAAAGTATATACAGTGATATTTTATAATGCATCTCTTGGATTTGTAATTTTTTTTCTTTTGTTCTTATTACTGAGTCGTATCAAGGGGCTTTAAATAAATTAAATAGCTGGGCGATTATTTATTGTAGGTATTTGTTAATTAACGGTTTATATTAATTTTTTTACACGCACTCTAAATTTTAATTTTCAATTTAATGAGACATTTTAGCTATAATGAAATTAGTATTTCTATTCGTTTGTGTAGTCTTTTTTTATGTATCTCTGGGTCTTTTCATATATATACGTATAGTTTTGTATATTATTGCTATTCTATCGTTCTTATGTTATAATCTGCTCTTTATTATGGAGTTGTATATCTGGTCACTCGATATATTTGAGATCTGGGAGTACTATTTTTTGCGTTTTTCAGCTACATATCGATTATGAAAGTTAGTCCTACACGTTTTTACCTTTATATATATATATACTATATTATATTATTTATTATTAATATTAAATATTTTTTAGATCTTAATATTATATTTTTTATTTTATTTTATTATATATATTATTTATTATATTTTATTATTTTATATTTTTATATTATATTATATTATATATATTTTTATTTTTATATATTTATATATATTAGTCTTTATTTATATATTTATATTATATTATATACAGTCAATTCGGTTAGTCTATATACAAGCTTGAGTTTTGTTTTAATGTAATTTTACATAATAGGCCTATATGTTTAATAATATAGTAAACTTAATTTAAAGTTAATATTTTATCAAAATACATATCATGAAAGTTACATTCAATTTATGCTATGTATTTGATTAAAATATTATACTTTAACTTGTAATTTTCTTATATTACTTTGTGCTGAGGACATTGTATTCATTGATTACTATATAGTATGACGTTATTTGGTGACTACTTCGCTATATATTTATGTATTATTTAGCTATATATAGATTATATACTATTATTATATGTCTACGTATTTTACCGACTCTACCGTATATTAGGATTACGCTCTTTTTGATGGGGTTAGCCGGCTGTTTTTTATTTGGTATATTATATTTGTTATATTATATATTTATTTATTGCTTTATCTTTTTCTATGTAGGGATATTAAGTTATATTTGGGGATTATATTGTCTTGTTTCTGATATTATTAATCATTAGAGGTATTGGTTGATAGTTGCATAAATTAATCCGTTAACAAAATTCTTTATAGTGTGTTTTAAAGTATTTCACAGGATAATAATTAAAAAGTATAATTGTTATAATAATTGTATGTAGAATCCTAAAAAATCAATTCTATTTTTTTTGCATTTATTTCATCGTGTCTTTTTTTAAATATTTAGTCTCCATTTAGGGTTGGCCCTAGTCCTCACCGGGGGACAGGCTGGGTATAGAAGTCCCTTTCCGTCCTGTTCCACCGGGAGACCCTAAGTGCTGAATTTATGCTGATTATCCGCAATATGTAATTTTTGGGTTATTTTGTGTAAGTGTCGTACTTTTCGAGTATATTTTCATTTTTAAAATTTTTTTTTTTTTAATAAATTGTGATTTTTAAATACATTATGTAAAATATTTCGCTACTTTGGAATATCTATGTCCCGTCACCACCTTAAATTTCATTGTTAGTTTTTTGAAAACTATATAAATTGTAATCATGTTAAAAAAAAAAAAAATAAAAAAAATCAAAAAGCTGAGGATTAGTCGTAAAACACAAGGGCATATATATATTATTATATATTATATATTTATATTATTCTATATTACGTATATTTTATATCCTGTCATATTATTGTGTTGGGTTATGGATTGTGGGCCTTGGTTGGTTCTTGTGGTATATTCGGTGATGTTTGTTGGTGCAGTTCGCTTCTTTGCACGTTATAGGTGGGGTGTACTCGTTGCATGGGTTGGCGTTTTTTCTTCGTATTATTTTTTTACTTCTATGGTCGTGTGCTTGCTTCTATCTGGTCTATATTACAGTATATGCCTGGTACCGTGGTTGGGTGTAGATATATTTCGTTTTTTCATTTTAGCTTTTATTTTAGCTAGTATCGTGCGGTCTTACCTTTGTTATTGTTAAGAGCGAACTCCGTCAGTTTTAAATATTTGTCTGTGTTTTTGTTTTTGTTTTAGAATTAGTAATAAATTTTTCTCCAGCAATATTAACTGGAGGATGCCTACACAGTCATTATAGTGGTGACGGCCATGATTCAAATTAGTATTAATATCGGTATTCTCTTGTTATCCGTTCTTTTTATTGCTGTGACTTCGTCTAGTTTGTATTTTTTTTTTTTTTTCTAGGGTGATATTATGCGGCCCAGTGGGTATAACCCGTGCAGATGGCAGGAGTCCGGTGGTCTCTCTTGTCTTCTGCGTCGTCGGGAAACGACAGGGTAGGAACTATTTCCCCCCCTCCGGGGAGGGTCTCCGGACCCCCCCGCTCTTCTGGTATTTGGGTCGCGGGGTTCCTCACGCCCCTCTTTCCCCCGTTCCGGTCTTCTAAAGAGTTCACTATTGCTTGCGCAGCTATAAATCATCTCTAATTATCCTTCTTCTTCTTCTTCTTCTCTCGTCTTGGCTTGCTGATGATTTATATCATTTGGATTACGTGGGGTAGGTCTGTATTGATGGCGTGATTAACGACCTTTTCGCCTGAGGGTGGTCGTAGGATGGTATTACTATCCGGTTGGTGGGTGTGTTTTTACCGTGCTGGCTACGTCACGTTTACTCATTATATTCTTGTCTTATTATATAATTTATCCTGTGTTATGGTGCTGTATACTTGTTTGGATATATATAGGTCAGTCGTGCTACTAGTCTAGCTTTATATCTGCCTGATTCCCAAATATGTAATTGGTGTCTCTGTAAGTGTCGTAGTGTCGTACCTTTATCCTGATAATTCATTAATTATTCCCCTTTATCCCATTGACATAAATGTGTAATTTTTTTAAATAAATTATTACAAGAGAGGTATTTTCGTGAACTTTTTTGAATTTCAATGTCGGCGTTCACCACTGTGCTTTTGAGAGAGAGTCATCTGCTTTAAGTAGTGGATAATATACTTTTTAGCAAATTTAGTTTTAGAGAGTTAATAATCACACTATAAAAAGATTAGAAACCGTGGGGGTGTTTGTAGAGAGAAATGGAGGGGTTAGCACAGGTGCTTAATATATAGTGCTTTTAGTGTGGATTAGTGGCGTTACTTGAGTGAGTATATCTATATAGTTACCTACTTTTATGGGTTTTCATCCTTCTTTTGTGAGAGTTTTGTATATGATTTATTTATATTATCACTATATATTCGGCTGTTGGTTGTGATTATAGTAGTAAGTATATTTTAGCTGTTAGTGGTGTTTATGGGTTCTGTTTTTCACACCCCTCTCCTCTCGCTGTCATTGGTTCCTTGGTTATCTGACACCTTTTAGCGACTTTTTTATCATATTTTGTCATCTTTAACTATGTGCCACTTTTGGTCTGTTTGCCTGATTTTTGCCTACCTTCTCATTAACTTATCCTTGCCGACTTATCATACGGTTACTTTATTTTATGTATATTTCTTTTATCGGCTGTTCTGTGAGTTTTTTTGTTATGTCATATTTGAGTAATAGTGTATTTATATTTTATTATATATTTTATATTATATATTATATATTTTTTTTTACCTTATATGAGGTTTATCTATTATGTATTCTCTGTTGTTTTTTGGCCTTATTACATATATATGTATATTTCTGGTGCCTAAAATCCTCAAGTTGTCACTCTGCCGGATGGGATATGCCTCGAAACTAAGACTAAGGTATCAAGAAGAGAGCGTGATATACGATATATGTGTCAATTGCATGTTGTGATGATGGATTTGGGGTTTGAAATATTGCAAAAACAATATTTTACCTAGTTTGTTTTTGTTTTATTGTATTATATCGGTATACTTGGGTTGGGCGTTGGCTATCTAATTATATAGTGAGGGGAGGCCTATGGTTATTTACGTATTATTAATTGGTATAGGTGATATGGGTATACGGGTTATATATATACATATTTCATATTATTTATTCACCGTTTAATTGGTTTTTTTTAGTATTAGGTACTTTATGTTTAGGTTTTTATCTTTTTCTTGGTATATATATATATATATAATATATATATATACTATATAATATTATTATATATACAGGAATATATAATTACTATATATATATATATATATAGTAGAGCTCAGTGACGGCTGGTGCTATACGGGGGGTATTTAATCTATATATTATTATCGATTATATGATAGTATCTACTACTATATATTTTTAGAGTGAGCAATTAGTGATGTCAGGGGATATGGGACGCTGATAATGTTAAAATTGTTGTCGTGTTGGTTAATTTCTGTTCTTGATTATTTTGAGTGTGTGTGATATATCTGAGAATGAAGTTTACGATCCGGCGTCATGGGTTATCTGCCTTGGCTTTCGAAATACCCTTATCATGTTACTAGGTTACAGCAGAACTGCATACTAATATATTTATGGGGAATTCATAGCCGTGTATAAATCTCATGTTCTGATTGTGTATATAATGAATAATATAGAAAAATTGTTAAATTTTTTTTTTTTATTATACTTTCTTCAAAGCTTACGTATGACGTGTGATGATTCAGTAAAGATCTCTAATTAGCGTTCGTATATATTGTTGGTAATCGTAGCGTATAATTTTTGTGTTGTGTGTTAGGGCGGGCTCTGTGAGCCCGTACGGGTGGCAGCCACGGTAGGGGGTGGGTGAGCGTTTTTTCATACTTTTCCGTAGGGGTAGGGTGCGCATGGAATCCTCCGCGACACCCTAAAATACCAAAGTAGTGGTGGGTTCCGAGACCTCTCCCCGTGAGGGGGGGAATGCTAGTCCCTACCCTCGTCCGTCCCCTCATTCAGGTAGGCCGAGAGACATCCCGACTCTTGCGTCGTTTAACCCTGGGCGTTATTATTTTAGTTTATAATATAAATAAAAATCTTTTTCATCATTACATATTTCATTACGCTGATTTCTTAAATATGCTATTTAGTTTTCCTTTGTTAGCCTATCGTTAGTTTTGGAGATATAAAATAATAAAAATTTAAAATACAAAAAAAAAATTTTTTTTTTTTTTTTTCATTTCCATAGCAAATTTCATATCGTGATTTCCATTAATTATGTTCGTTATCTAAGTTTTCTCTTGTTACCTTATCTTAGTTTTCGAGTATATCTATGCGGGTAATCTTTACTTTAGTTTCACCATATATATTCTTTATATATTATATATCTTTATATATATATATTTAATATAATTATATATTTTTATATAGTATTTTATATATTATATATAATATATTATTATTTATTATATATTATATATTTTATATATTTTTTATATATATTATATATATAATATTTATTATTTATATAATATTATATATTCATTAATTTATTTTATTTAATGTTCTCAGTCATCTATTTTGAGAGAAAATAGTATAAAATATTATAGTACAACAGAATATTATTTCACTCATATAATTTATTTCTTTCTCCACTTTTGGGTATTTGGTCTCAAATCGCTGATAAGTTCTTTTTTTAAATATTTAATAATTTCGTTCTTTCATTAAGAAGCTAATTAACTATTTGAAATAAGTTTTAAATTTTTACTCTGGAAGAAGACGTACTTATATATAATATTTATCATTTATATATTTTTATTTTTTTATTTTATTTATATACTTTTATTACTTTATTTTTAACTATTCCAAGAGGAAATACTCTTATTGTATATTATGTTCTAGATTATTAGGATTATATTATATATATATATTTTGTAATTCACGGCTATATAGAACTATATATACTTATATTTATATGGCTATTACAACACTATTCTTTCTGAGATTTATTAATCGGGTATTACTATTAGTTATAATTATATTCTATATATTAGCTATAATATATACTATAGTATAAATGATATATTTATATTTGGGGTATTTTTTATTGTTCTATATTTATAGGTGATATATGTATATATATTTATTTATATATATTTATTTTTAGTAGGTTTATTTGGGTTGGGTTATATTTATTCAATATGTATTATTATTATATAATTATATCGGTATACTTAGGTATAGTAGGGTATCGGGTGAGGGGGTATTAGGAGTGATTATCTATACGTCGGCGTGACGGGGGGTATTAGGTATAGGTAGTATATATATATCTATGATAGGTGAGGTTGTATACTGTTTATTTGTTTTTATTTATATACGTATTTATAGGTGAGGGGTATCCTGAGTAATTACTGTTATATGGGCGGTTATATATTATATTATAGGGTTTTAATGTTATGTATTTGTATATTATTATTTTTTTTTATTATTGTATGTGACTAGGCACTTTCCCCGTTTAAAGTGATGTTACAGTTCTTAATATAAATATCAGATAGTCCGTGTGATATATATATTCGCTGACCACTAATCGTCTAACCATGCACTGTGACATGTGTTAACTTAAACTGCCATTGTTGACGAGAAAAAGTTGCCAAAACTGGGAAACCGCTTTTGATATTCAGATGTTAGATGGTTAATAATGCTAATTTTGTTTTACTTTTTTTTTTATTTTATTTTATTAAGGGTATATACGATGCCGCACGGTATGGACTAGATGGGTGGATTCGATATGTCCTTCCGTTCGTCCCCGCTGTTAGGTCCGAGAGTTATTACCCTGTGACTTCTTTGACATCTTTGGCTATTTTTATCTTGGGGTAGTTTTTCTTTGGCTGTCGCTTATTTTAAGTTGTTATTTGGAATATAACAATAAAAAATACTTTTTCTGTCAATGTTATTATTATAAGTAAATAATAAACAACTCCATAAAAGATAAAATCGATTAAAAACTTATTAAATAATTTTTAATAAATCGTAAGTATAACATTTCCCTTTTTTAATACTTATGTTATGATATTTGTTCTTCTATATTATATATTTTTTGATATTTATATTCGTTATATTAAGGCCCGTTTTTATTTACATATTTACACACTTTTATTACTTATATATATATTGGGATAATAGTATTTATATGTTTTTTATAGTATCTATTATTGATAACGTGAATTATCTTATATTAACTATATGATATTGGTATATATATATTTTATTATTAATATTTTAATATATTATATTTTGTCTTAAATTTGAGAATGCGATAGATTTCATAATTAATTTCGATAAAAGATTTCCAATTCAATATTTTGTTACTTATTGTTCAACACATCTCTCTATGTTATATCTTTTCGTCAAAATATCATTATCAAAAATTCAATCAATGTGAAGAGCAATATTCTACAAGTCTACG
>JABUQX010109861.1:0-7500 GCA_015478945.1 Trachelipus rathkii
TATAATTATATATATATATATATATATTATATATATATATATATATATATATATGTGAGGACAGGATTCCCCTTGCCCTCACAATAATTATGTATGCCTCGTGATGGCTCTGTATACCTGTTATATACACCTGTAACATCACTCAAAAAGGGGGTTCTCTATATGTTAAATTTTAATCATTATTGGTATTTCATTATGTGAGAAAAATATTCGGTGACTCTTATGTACGGCCCCATTGTCGTAAAAATGAGTCACCAAAATGCTACCCGAGAATGCCTGGCATTTGAGGGGAGGCAAGGGCAGTAAGGCTTCAATATACAAGAAGAGAAGTCGCATTAACTTCGGCTCATTAAAAGGCCGGAAAATTGTGTTTTGATTATAAATATTATGGTGTTAACCTTCACCAATATTATTAATAACTGTGAACTGGCCCATTGTGTTAATTAATGAATTGATTGCATTTTAAATTTTTTCTTACATTGAACTACCATTAATTACTATTCGATTTACTTAATTTTAAAAAATAAAAATTAAAAAGTTAATCATTTCCCTTTTATTACCACTGTATTGATTCTTCAAGGATTAATACAAAGAAATGGTAACCGTTCCAGAGTGACGTTGAACTCCCATACCTAACTGATCTGAAGAGTGTCAAACAGTGAATTAATTCAAACAGTGCCTAATTAAGACAGTGAAGTAAAAAAAAAAGAAAAAAAAAAAAAAAAAACAAAAAAAAAAAAAAAAAAAAAAAAAAAAAACAAAAAAAAAACAGTTCAAATTCCCCGAAAAAGCAGTGAAATAAGAAACCCTATCGCAATAGGCTTAAAAACTTTCCTAAACAAAAAAAAAAAACAAAAAAAAAAAAAAAAAGAAAAAAACCGTTAAGAATGCCGAGTTTAAAAAGAAAGTCACTCAGAGTTCAAACGAAAAGGAACAACGTAGCTATTGTGACTCGGTCTCAATCCTCAAGACCCCATCACACTCCCCCAGAAGCCCCCCCAACCGAAGGAGTAAATGAAGAAGGTGACGCATCACAATATGAGACAGAATCGGACAGCGAAATCCAAGGAGAGCATGAAGCAGCAAACCTGGTGAAGAGTCACCCTTCCCCCACTCTCTTAGGGAGAAAAGGAAGGAAGAAGAATCTCCCCCTCAATGCTATTCCCCCCTTCAACGAATTTGAGGCCTTAGAGTGGATTCGGCAGACAACAATGATCTTTAACCTTAATGAAATCATCGATCAAAAGGAGAGGGTAAGACTTTTGGCATCAAAATTACCAAGCAAGATTACAAATTCGTTGAAACTTCCCCTAAAAGACGATTGTTATACCAAATTAGTGAAGGTAATAGAAAAAATCTACGCACCATCGCTAAGAACGCAGATAGAAGAAGTCTTTCAATCAGGAATGAAGGAGGGAGAGCTCCCATCCGATTATGCAGTTAGAATAAAAGAAATGCTCGGATTATCCACTTTCGATTCGATAACGGGCAACGATGCAAAATTTATTAGAGAACTCTTTCTCTTACGATTGCCTAAGCAATTACAGATCTCCTCATGACGAAGGAAGACCATGAATTGAGGACTTAATTAAATTGCTGTGACGACATTTTTAACAAATTTTTCTCCCAAAACGGTGCTCGCCAATCCCCCGCGGGGGGGAGAAACGAATGGCAGCCTGTGAACGCCGTACGACCAGCAGAAGAGAAAGTCACCAAGCTACCCAACAGAGAGACTTCAGCCCAAGAGAGGGAGATAAGTCGACTGATAATCTCTCATGAAAAGTCAGCTGAAGAGATGAGATCACTCACCAAAAGCGTAATAGAACTCGCTAAGACAATGTGTCAGAATGCGAAGAGAATTCCCCACCCCCAGCAATAAATCAGGGTTCAAGAGAAAGAGGCTTCAACCGATCAGCTTATAACAATGTTGCAGCTGGCCCAAGTACTGAAGGTCTTTGTAGGTTCCATAGGAAATTCTTACATAAATCATTTAGGTGTGAAGGTCGATATTGCCCAATGTATGCCTTAATTAACCAACCCCCGGCAACTCCCTCTCCCCCACAGCGGAACTCCAACACTTCGAACCAGGGAAATGGAGAAGTTGGCCTGTGAGGCGACTCCCAGGCCAGATGGGAGTAAATAGGTGGGGGAATGACGCTTCTGTAAGTAGATATTTTTGTGATTGTTTGCCCTGCCATTCTTGTATGAATAAGTCTAATTTTGGGCGGGGAGATATTAATTTTAACTATAGTAGAAGACATTATTATAATGATAATCAAAATAATGGTAGAAATTATAGTCATAATTATAATAATAGAAATTATAGTAACTATGATAGGGACAATGTTTATAATAATAATCACCATGGTAATGAAAACATTAATTATAGCAGTAATGTTTATAATAATGATGCACGTGTTGATCATAATAGTTTTTATAATAATAACGGGTATGCTAATCTTAATGGCCATAATAGTAATAGGTATTTTAGTAATAATTGTAATTATGTTAATCGTGGGTATGATGGAAATGTTAATTATATTAATAGATTTAAATGGAATAGAAATTTTACTTGTAAAAATAATCAGAGGCAGGAGCGGGTAATTAACAATGCATCTGAAATCGAGAATTTTAACGGTGAAACGATGACTCAAATGGACGAGGTGGGGACTTCTAGTGAATCAACCTCTTCCCCACAGGAGTCCTCTTCGACTTTACATTGTAACTCAATGCATGGTGAGATTAATAACAATAATGACAATAATAATAGTAGTGATTGTAGAATTAGAAATGATAGCCATAATGATGGCAATAACGGTTTTGTAAATTCTTATAATTACTTTGAAAGCAATAGACTTGTGAATGAGTCGCTGCCTCCCCCGACCGAGTCGACCTGCTCCCCCACTCCGCTCATGGGGGAGAAGGCGGGAAGAGAGGCGACTCAGACTTGTGATTCCATACTTGTTGATAAAAATAATGATGAAAATGAGGTTGTAATTAATGGAGGGGGCGAAATTCCCTTTCTGAAAATGAATTGTATTAGCTTTAGGGATGAAGGGGGTTCTTCTCCTTCCGATAAGCATGAGGGATCATTAATTTTAAGAAATAATGCATGTGACTTATCTGGTAATACTGTAGTGGAAGTTTCTGGCAACTCTACTAGAAATCGTGCAAAGCTGTTAGAAAAATATACAATTTTTGGTAAATCTATATTGAAACAATTTTCGGATAAGAACAGCCAAATGAATCCTAATTTACTAGACTGTGGGAGTTGCCATTCAAACCTTATAAAGTGCTTCTGAATTAGATGGAGGGCCCCGATGGCGTGCAGATGCCGCAAAATGGGGGGCATGCATGAACATTTATAATAAAAGGGTAATCAAAATTGATTTGGTTAAATATAGACTTTACAATGTGCATGCCTATGCGGCAGATATCAAATTTAATGTTCTCGGCATGCCTTTTCTCAAAGAACACGGGTTCATTATAGACTTTAGGTGCCATTATTTATTAGATCCCAGCACGGAACGTAGTATTTCTCTTAGTAATGAAGCTTTTGATTTTTCGGAACATGTTCGAAATTCTATCTTCCCTCTGGCCGCTGTCTCTTTAAATATACCGCTTTGCGAAAACGAATTAGTTAATAATTTAATAGGAAGTATCAAAGTCTTATTCTAAATCCTTATGAAAAGCACCTAATTTAAAAATATTAAAGAATGATCAAACTCCAAAGATGGTGGCGCTTTATTGTACAAAGTACAGAAGAAAGGAGGCGGGGCCTTATTTTTAAACAGCCTGTGAGAAACAATTTTTCTGCTCGCTATCACAACCCGACACTAACGAAACTATAGGGGAAGGGGGGAGGGGGGTGCAGGATTGTACTATTGGGAGGCGGGGTTGAAGATTGCACTGCTGAAAAGAGGGGGGAATGGGAGAGAGAAGAATGCCCTTTAAAAGAAGAGATTTTATGCGAATTGGCGGCAAATTACCCATACCATGTAGAGATCAAGGCACGCCGATACAGCTAAGGAGTAGAAGTATAGCACCGCATCTTTTTGAAAAGGCCAAGAAGGAAATCAATAAATTATTGGACGCGGGGGTCATTTCGAGGGGGAGAAGCGATTGGGGTTTCCCCACTAGTTTCTTGCCAAAGCCGGATGGCAGAGTTCGTTTAGTCGTTGATTTGAGATTATTGAACCAGAGATCAACCTCTGACGAAATTTTTTTACGCCTCTGCTAAGATTATAGATATCTTACGCAATTGCAACATTGCAAGTTGAATAACACGGAGCGTGAACGTTCGGCCAAGCTTACGTATAACGTGCCGATCAGCGGAGGAAACACAAGAAGTATTTCAACCTATCACGTTGTCCTTTTGGTAATACAGTTTTAAACTAATTTAATTCAAGGGCAACAAGTGCTCTCCTAGTGCTTTTCCAACGCCCTCATGGTCGATCTATTTGGAGATTTAAAAGAATGTTTTGTTTTATTTTAAGATGACATATTAATTGCCAGTTTGGACTCTGGAAGAACATGTTACAATATGTTGGAGAAAGTTTTTGAGAGATTAAAGTATAATGAAAAAAAATTTATATATGAACCCAAAAAATGTGGTACTTTGCGGTCGGAGAAAACAGTATTTCCTTGTTCAATATTAGCGAAAAGGGAATTAGGCCTAGTAAGGAGAAAATCGATGCAGTGGTGAATGTTGCAAAGCCAACAAATATCAAACAACTTAGAGCATTCCTCGGTCTATATAACTTCTGCCGAATCAACATAGGAGCGGCCCAATTGTTGCAACCCCTAACAAAAATGTTGAAGGGAAAGCCCGCCTCCAATAAAAGGATTTCCTGGGGAGTAGAAGCCGAGCGAGCATTTCAAGAGGCTAAAGCGGCAATGGTAAACGCCACCTTGTTGTCCTTTCCTGATGAAAAAACTGAGTTACTATTATACACGAAGGTGAGCGAGCTCACTATAGCCAGCGCACTGATGGGAGAAGAAAATGATCAGACAAAGATTTTCGCGCTTTACAGTACCATACTTACTGAGGTGGAAGTGGCACTACCACAGTTAGTTAAGGAATTATTATGCGTCAATAACAGTTTACAAAAATATGCTTACTTAATTGCAAATAGGAAAGTCAGTATTTGTACCAGCAGCAGTGGGTTAATAACAGCTTATGCAAAAAGAGTGCCACAAAATTTCATAAACATGCGGGAGTTTTAATTTATTGAATGCCTTGAAATTTTGACGTTGAAATTAAATTGGTCCTCTAAGGCTTAAAAATAAATTTGGCGATAATTTAACAGAAATTGGCTAAGGAAAGAGAATAGATATGGAGACTGGGGAATTGCCAAACTAGCTTGTATAAAAGATGGGGAAGTGGCGTGGCAAAAAGAAATTGCCGGTAGAAACGGAGTTCACCAACCTGGAGGACGGAGTTTAAGTGGAATGGAAATTCCTCTGAATTTCCGCTAGTGGAGGGTTAACACCTTTACCGAACGTTAAAAAGAGCGAGACTTACTGGGCATTAATAATAATAATAATAAGAAGAAGAAGAATAAAAATAATATAAAATAATAATAATAGATAAGACATAATAATACATCTAAGATGACATAATAATATATATAATAATAAATAATGGAATAATAATAATAATAATAAAATTAAATAAATAATAATAATAATAATAATAATAATAATAATGAGAATAATAATAATAATAATAAATAAATAATAATAAAATATGAGAATAATAATAATTAAAATATAATAATAATAATAATATAATAATAATAATAATAATATAATAATAATATGAAAAATAATAATAATAATAATAATAATAATAATAATATAATAATAAAGTAAAGTAGTAAGTATAGTAGTAGTAGTATAGTATGTAGTAATAATAATAAATAATATAGTAAAGCGATGGTGGTAAGTAGTTATTAGGGTAGTAGTTAGTAACAATAATAATAGTGGGCAATGATAATAGTAGCGAAGCTGGTAATGATTAATGACTTTGAGGATTTTGTAATAAATACTATAACTTACAGTAAAAAAGGGTTAAGTGGAATGATAAAGAAAATGCAGGATGGTGTAGATTTCAAAGAGATAGCTATAGAACAGGAGACTGATGGTTATATAAGGGACCTAATAAAGGGGCTGAAAACTAGTGGATTAAAGGCCTGTTACAAGGAGTTCATCCATCGGGGCGAGGAGCTGTCTTTGGCGGTTGATATCTCCACAGGCACAGCTAGAATATTAGTACCGGAAAATTTGGTGGATGATGTCATAGAGAAGATACATAACACAAATCACTTGGGAATTAAACGGACGTTGACTATCCTGAAGGCGGATTTTGCCTTCAGATTCATGCATAGTAGAGTAAAGAAATTTATACAGAGTTGTGACGTCTGTCAGAAAAACAAGAGCGTTAGAAGAATATCTCCAGAATTCGGCAGATTTAAGGAGGTCTCGGAGAAGTTTGATACTCTTCATGTGGATTTGTGTAAGTTACCCTGCAGTATGGGGTTCAATTATCTGCTTGTTTTTATCGACAGATTTAGTAAATATCCTTTCGCCTACCCTCTTAAACAGGCGACGGTCGACTCGGTGTTAAATGTGTTAGTGAGCGAAATTTTTCCGTTCTGTGGCTCAATAAAGAGACTCATCTCGGATCGAGGAAGCCAGTTCACTGCCAAATTATTTAATGACGTTTGTAACCTACTCGGCATAGATAAGATTGTCACAACGCCTAGCTCACCAAACGTCAACGGCCAAGTAGAAAATTTAAATCAAGCTCTCATAGTGACACTAAGGTGTATGATTAATGATAGGGAGAATGAAGGGTTAAAATGGCCTGAAATTTTGCCTTGGGCACTGTACTGTTTGAGAATTAGCCCTTTAAATGACCAAGGGGTCACCCCCAGTGTTCTTATGTTTGGCCAGAATTTATCAGTGCCAGGAAGCTTGTTACAGAAGGAGGCACTCAGTGCCACAGTCAGTCAAAGTGCTTATTTGAAGAAACTAGTGGCTTTAATGCGTAGGCCTCTGGCACCACAGGTTGTATATAAAAATAAAAATATATTTGTTCCGAAAGATCTCCACAAGGCAAGGGCCGTGTTAATAAGAAATCAACAGTATAATGTAGGGAAACTGTCAGAGAGGTACTCAGGACCTTTCAGGGTGCTACGGATAAAAAAGAATAACGTTTATATTTTAAAGCAAGGGAAAGAGGCCAGTAGAAAATTAAGAAAATGTCAGAATTTTGCATAAATAACCGATAGGAAGCTGAAAACCCAAAAAGAAAAATAAGATTAAAATAAAAAAAAAAAAAAAAAGAGAGAGAAGAGAAAACAAAAGGGGGGGGGAGCTTCTTTAAGTTCTGCATGCAATTCTTGAGTATAGACGTAAATTAATTGATACTTTATCTTCAAAAAAAAAATCATCCTTCTTTCCTCTATCTAATGCTACGGTTGAAAAGCATGTTTA
>JABUQX010109862.1:5000-7500 GCA_015478945.1 Trachelipus rathkii
ATATAATTATATATAATACTAGGTGTGTTGATTAGGGGTAGTGGTACTATTTATTAGATGATATATATAGTATAGGGTTATGCAGATAATATGTAGGTACTGATTATATATATTGAGGTAAAAACTATTCAGTATTCTAGCAGTTGGGTATAGGCCATTATTAAATATAATTATATATACTATATAGTCTATATATACTATAGCTAGTAGTATAAGGGGTTTAGTGTAGGTATTAGCTAGTGTTGTAGGGGTGCGGATAGCTAGTATACTATTAGTATATATATAGTTCAGTAGGGCGTGGGGGTATGATAGGGGTTAGGGGTATAGCTATATATATATATATAGTAGTATGTATATTATGGTAAGTAGCTGAGGTGAGTGATGGTAGGTGAGTACTAGTAATACGGGTACTTAGTATAGTGAGTATATTAGTATACTATATATAGGTAGGTATAGTATAGTATATATATGTATATAATAGATTATTAATATAGGTATATAGTGTAGACTATACTGATATGGATATAGGGTAGGCGTATTGATATATAGGTGAGTGAAGTTATATATAATAGTAGTAGTAATAGGTGGAGTATTTGATATATTATAGTAGCTATAGTAGGGTATTACGTATAGAGGCTATATAGTATAGATATGAGTGTATGGTAGCTATTATTATAATAATTGATATGATTATATATAGGTCTGGGTATACTTATAGTATATATAGGTATACGGGTGACGGTATAGTAGTGAGTATAGGTAGCTATATTATAGTAGTAGTAGTAGTCTATAGTCATAGTAGTATAGTGGTAATAGGGTATATATGTGATATGATACTAGTATATAGTGAGTAGGTTGGTCGGGTAGGTCTAGTGGGTGAGTAGGTGAGTGATTGAGTTATATTAGTATTATGATATGAGTGGGGTTATATAATATGGGGTAATATAAGGTGATAATATATTCAGTATATGAGTATATATAGATATATTAGTCATATGAGTGTACTTATACTATATATATAATGTAGTAGTATAGGGGTAGTATAGGTTGTGTAGGTTTGATAGGGTAGTGATATGTGGGGATATACTAGTAGTATACGTGGGGCATGAGTGATATGAGTAGTCATACGCTATCATGTAGTTGATAGTAGTATTATATATAGGTGAGTAGTGAGTGGTAAGTATATGAGGTGATGGGTGTTTATAATAGGTATATATAGTATGGTAGTAGTGGAGTAGTAGTGTTATAATATTAGGGGAAGTAGTCGATATATAGGGATGTAATGATGATATATATATATAGAGATGATACGTATACAATTCTGTATAGGTATATAGTAGGTGGGAGGGGTATACGTTATAGCGTACGTATATAATGGTAGGTAGTGTGATTAGCTAGTATACTTACTGAGGTATATATATATGATTATATATATATATATACTATATAGTATTATAGGGACTATATATAGTAGGTAGTTATGGTATATATACTATAAGTCATAGTAGTATAATATTATTGGGTATAGTATGTATAATAATATGGTGTAATATAGTGAGGTAGTAGTGTACTGCTATACTGTGCATACTATTAATGGGGGTAGGTAGGTATGTAAGGTTATAGTATATAGTAGTATGTGCTATACGGCGGTAAGAGTCATAGGTATATATTACTAGTTTATAATAGCTATGATGTAGTTTAAATAGATATATACGTGAAGTGATACGGTGAGTTCATAGTATTATACTATGAGTGTAGTGTGAGCTATGTACGTGCTATGGAGTTGAGTATATATACTATATTATAGTATATTATAGTATTTTCATATATTTGTAATTTATATTTATATATGATTGTTATTACTATAGTAGTATAGTATCTTATTTGATATCATAAGTGTAGCTATATAGGTAGGTAGTATATATAGTATGAGTATATATATATATAGTTATGATAGTGTGGGTGTATTCTTTATAGTATCAGTGATGCTATGAGTGTGAGTATAGGTGATAGGTAGTATGAGTGAGTATATATAAGGTAGTGACTAGGGGTATATTACGTTATAACCTAGTAGTATATAGGGTGATGGGTAGTATGGCTATATTTAGTTTGACTTAGTATATGTATCAGAAGTGGAGTAGGGTATAATATACGTATATAGTATATTATGAGGCTGATCTATTCATAGTAGTAGTGGTGGGGGGGGTGGGTGTGGGGTGGGGGGGGCGGGGGGGGCGTGGGGGGGGGGGTAGTGGTAGTAGATGTATTGGTATAGTAGTCCGCGGGGAGGGGGAGCGGGGGGGGGGGGGCGGGGCGGGGGTGCTGGGTGCGGTGCAGGGTCCTGCGGTGTATATGGTATGAGCTATTAATATATATATTAGAGGTATATGAGTACTATTAATTATATTTATATATTAGTAGTATATAGTGATATATATATTGTATGATATAGTATAGTATATATTAGGGGGGTGTAGTGAGGGTAGAGATAGGTAGGGTA
>JABUQX010109862.1:12500-35295 GCA_015478945.1 Trachelipus rathkii
TATATATATAATAATATATCTATATATAATTATATAATATAATATATATATATATATATTATATTTATATATATATATATATATATATATATTATATATATAATAGTATATATATATCATTTTATATATATGAAATATATATTATATATATATATATATATATATATATAATATATAACTGATATACTATATATATATATATATATTATATATATATAATAATATAATATATTATATATATATATACTATATATATATATATATTTAGTACGATATATATGTATAGTATATATATTATATATATATATATAATATATATATATATATATATATATATATATAGTATATATATATATATATGAATATAGTATACTATATATATATATATATAATATATAGTATAATATAGTATAGTATTCTATATAATATGATATATATACTATATATTATATATATATATATATATATATATATATATATTATTATATATATATATATATACTATATATATATTAATATAGAATAAATTTCTAATAAAATTTTTATAATATAATAATTTAATGAAAAATTGTTCAAATTTTAAAATTACAGGGCAAAAAAATCCATTTTTTAACACTGAAATTCTTAAAATTTTGTTCAGCCTCTCAATACACTTGCAAGAATAACAAACAATCTTCTATAAATTTTAAAATAAATTGATATATTTTTATCTTTTAAATAATAGTTAATAACATCTCTTTTAGTATTTTTTAAATTAATTGCAATTTTTCTTAAAATTTAAAAGAGATACGAAAAATAACGAAAATGCTCTCGTCTTAAAAAAAAAAAGAAAAGAAGAGGTTTTGGGGCCACCATATCTCACAGACCGCCATTCTCTCCTATCTATCATGCACCTTTATTCTTCTTTATTCTCCGCCTATCAAACTTGCATTTCTCTCCTTCAGACATCCCTATAATGAATCATCCACTTTTTCTTCGGTCTCCCAGCTGGTCGATTCCCAACACACTCCGCTTAACATATACACCCGCTTAACCAAACCGACTATCATTCATTTCCACTTTACTTTTATTTTATTCTCTTATTCTCCCTTCTTCACCACCACACAACTCTCTAATACGTTCATTCCTCATTTTAATCATTCTTCTCTTACACTAGCACGCCTCTAAGATTGTCCATATGCTTGAACTTTGATTCAGTCTATTTCCAGACCATAGTCCTCACTACTATCTGACAGGTACACATACCTCATGGCGACACTCTAGCGGCACTCAAGCTTAGTCCCTTTACATTCACCAAACGATTTAATTGCCAGACCAGCCACTTTCCTGCCATTCACAATGTTCCCTACTACACTCTGCTTTGATTCCCTTCTCATCACATACCTAAATTTGTAATCAGACACTTGTTCCCGCATAGCTAACACCATCTTCACACATAACTCACACTGGAGGATGTCCTCGCTCACATCGCTCCTCTCTTCTCCTACCTTCCTTACTCTTATCTTACGTTTACTTTCAAACCCCTCCTTTTACACACCTCGCCACGCCGCCAAATCTCTCTACCAGCAATCCTTCTCAAATCTCTTCCACGACTTCGCCACAATCATAACCCAAACTCACTCTCCACATATTACATTACGGTATGGCCGCACCACTCCACTCTACTCTCTCTCTCCTTCATCTCTCTCTCCTTCATTGCTCGCATTCCATTCTAACTCCATTTCCTGCCACCTCCACTCTAATTCTTTCCATAACCTCCATCAGCTATACAAATTGATACCGAAAAAAAGGAGACATTGTACTACCACAACCCCCTGCCTCTCTCATGTTCCACTATTCACTACTTACAACAATCACTTTCTGACACCATTTTATCTTACACATGCCTCACTATCGTCATACATTTTTCTGATTCCATTCAGAAGCGCTATCCACCCCAACCCATGATATCATTAACACCTCGCTGCCATACCGTAGGCTTCGCTATTAACCTCCCTTCATAACGTCCCTTGTTGAAATTCCATAAAACCTAAATACAATTTCATTTCTTTCTTCTCCCTCACTCTTTTAATCAATCTTTCGCTTAATGTAAATATGCATTTGAATCCACTACACTCCTCCCTCTACCTATCTCCCTTCCAAACGCACAGTTGTTCTTCTACCTCCAATTCAGTCCTTCTAGGGTCTTCCCACGTTGTAACCTCCGACTCTTTCTACCAAACCAAACCATAGAGAGCCATATATCTTCCCATACACACACTCAATAATACTATATTCCCCCTAATAATTTCTACAGTTCTCTCTTTATCTCCCTTCCAGCTTTATCATAAGGGTTATTACCTCGCCTCCTCAATCCTGCTCGGAACCTGATTAGCCCTCCATAACGCATTTATTACAACAACTTCCAGATCATCATTCCACCTATTTCTCGCCTCTCTCGTTCTTGATCATCTTTCAACCAATATTCATCTTATCACCGTGGCACGATTATACCATTCCTTTCCACTTTCCTCATACCCATCTCCTCCTCCTCCTTGGCTTAATCACTCATCCGCCCTCACAAAAATTACCTGATTCCTTCGTGCCCGCATTCAAACAAAACTCACACACATCACCTATCTACCTCTTCATTACTCGCCTTTCGCTTACTCAGGTCTTCTTGATCTCGTTCGACCGAAGGTATGATAGAATTAGCCACGGAGCATTTCGTCTTCTCCGAGGGAAGGCCGGAGGTGGAAGGCAGCGTGATCCCCTGTCCCTGCGGAGTGATTTAAAAACTTTATGTGCTTATTATTCATATGTAATTCATAGACTTTAATTCTTTCTTTTTTCACGTATATAGAGCGCCACGTCCATTCACACCCTTCTTATTGTTCATTCCTTCCACTCTACTTATTCAAGTGGGTTTATCCCCTCCTGCTGCTTGCAGCGGGATCCAATTCTTTTACCAAAGGCGGAGGGCACACCCCCGGTACAGATTGAGGGATTCCTTTTCTGTACTATCGGAAAGCCTAGCTGCGCTACATAAGGCAGTTTTACAAACCATATCGATTCAAGACATTAGGAGGGGTGGGGGGCTTAGCCTTAGGCTTACTCTGACATCACTGTATCCCAAACTCTTCCACTGTATTCGTGTTTTTTTTCGGCTGCACGAGAGCGGTGTCCATTGGTGGTGGCAGAATCATACCATCATCTCACCCCCTGAGGGTCACTATACCCGTTTTTCCGACCTATCCGAAAGCGCTCTCCTCACGGCGTTGCTTCTGACCCATAACCAAAACCCTTGTGTATCTGCAGCAAAAAGCCCCCTGCTGCTTGTTCCTCTGACGCAGTACAGAAGTGAGCCTTCCTCGGATGGGTTCCCTCAAAATGTGGGCTGTTTCCCTGGAAAAATGAACACAGCCGAGAAAGAAGGCCCAAAATCAAGCGGCAGTGCACAGAGTTTCGTCGATGTGCCCAATACCTCCTCTTCTCGCTGTATGCCTGAAGGCCAATTTCCTGCTACAGATTTCTCCACTATACGTTCTCTCGGTCCGGGGTTTCCTCTCTGGCTTGCCAAACATTTTTGTCCAATTCAGGGATGCTCGGCGCCCCAAAACAACGGGCGTCCAAACCCTCGTCCATTGACGAGTGGTCATCATTCTAGTCCGAAAAGAGTTGCCTCCTGGCTAGAATGGCGTCTGGGCTCGCATACTCCACCTTACCCTCGGATTTTCTTAATGGTGGCGGGGGGGGGGATCTCCGCACTGCTCATCCCCCTCTCCTCTTTAATGTCATTCATTATCTTCCATGTGGGTTGCGAGTCCATCTCGACCCTTAGAGGTAAATTCTCTCACCCTGCCCCATGTGCTTTCTAAATATACCTCTCCAGCATGCGCCTTCTGCGACATCTTACTTCGAATCATCTCACTTTCGTAGTGATCCGCGTTTTTGCCTCCTATTGGAACTGAACATCTTGTAAAAGATCTAACCATCTCAGCCGTGTTTCCTATTTGAAAAATTGAAGAATTAAAAAATAGGTGATAGATATAGTCTATCAAACACAACGAATAGTCAACGAAATTGAACTCCTAACTTTACTACCGTAGGGAACAATCCTCTAGCAGCCGAGTCCGAAAACAGAGAGGATTTTGCCGCCTATTTAAAGAAGCCACTTCTCTCCGAAGGGAGAACTTCGGATTTGAAAGAATATTTAACTCTGATCGGGGAGTGTTTTATAAATGGGCTCATGAATTAAAGCTCTGACCTTTAGAGTGTCCCGAACTGGATGGATACACAAACACTGTAAAAAAGAAATTTCACCAATATTAGCCGCTCTCTTCTACACTCAATGGAATTAACATTACTATCCAACTGAAATTAAAATACGCAAAAGTTACCCTGTTCCCAAGAGCTCTGACCCCTCCCCTTCCGAAAACTCTCGTCCGATTTCAAATCCTACACAACTGGTAAATCTTTTGAAAAAATTAGTCCCATGGGACAAACTTACTAATTATCTTGATGAAAAGGGTTTTTAATCACATAAATCAGTTTGGTTTCACCAAAAAACCGCAACACAGAGGATGCTCTGATATTCCTTACTGAAAATCTATATATTTGGCAACTCATAAATGAAAAACAAACATCGTGTTCTTTCAATTCTTGTTCGGAAAGCATTAGATGTAGTTCCAAACAAACCTACTCTTAAGCAAATTCTAGAGAGAACTTGGTATACACAAAATGGTCCACTACAGGTTTCAGTTTACTTCCTATTCTGACAGAACACAATACGTTCATTTAGGAGACACACATCCTCACTTGGCTCAATTTCCCACGGTGTCCCTCAGCAGGCTCTATACTTGGGCCGCATTCTTTAATATCTATACTAATGTCGACTCTTTTCAAAATTGTCAACATGCTCTAATACACCCTCTCAATATGCTCGACCGACAAACTGCCAATCTTACCATCCATCACAACCGTAATATAAACATCAACTTAACGAAAAAGTAAATTAATCGAATAAAAAACATTCATAACATGGGTAGTATGGCAAACAGACTCTCCTATACATCTCAAACCAACAAATTACCTTATAATAACAAATCAACAAGAACCCTGTTCAACCTAAATGTACAGAGCAAAAAAATATAACTTAACACTCGGTTCTATCACTGCCGAAGTTACTAAGGTGTTATCCTTGATGAAAGCTTTCTTTCAAAGAAACACATATAGTCTCATTAGCAAATTGTCCTATGCTAACTATGCCTTCCTTAAGATAAGGCTTAAATTTTGTTCCAAAAATATAATTTTAAAAAAAAACCTTTAGCTATAGTCTTTGTTCGATCCTCACCTACTGCTATGTTCCTCTGCAGTTGTTGGGGCTGTGCAAGTGAATACCCCTGCTACACACCTCTAAATTGTTTGCCAAAAGAAAATAATTCTCGGTAATATAGGGCCCCGAAACTACCGTGAACACACAACCCCACGATTCAAAAAGATTTCCCGTCCCAATACTAAAACTTAATCGATATTATACCCCTAACAACGTAAGGTAGTCACATCTTAAAATAATCACAAAATGTCAACGCATTACATGACTTTTGACTAACATACTTGTACAAACCCTATAAACTTGAAGAACAAACAATCTCCGTAGCACAAATTCCCATACCTTACACAAAGCTAAAATTCACCCTAACGAAATCGCGGAGGGCCCCTCATCATATAAGGGCATAGAATCTCGTGGAATAACTCTCCCTAAAAATGTACTAGGAGTCAATCAAACCATAGGCGTCGTTTCGTAGCAAATATCAGAAGCTCTTATTATTCTAAACTAAACGAGGACATTCCTACCCTCGTTAGGTCCTATTCTACGATGAATGAGTGACGATTCCTATAGCAGTTCACTGATTTTATGCTTTTTCTCTCCCAAACCTTTTCAGAATTAAAAAGTCAATGATAATAGGGGTTGATGTTATGATACAAATATAACATATTATTATATTATGTATTATTCATTATTATTATTATTTCATTATTATTTTATTATTAATTATTATTATATTATCTATTATATTGTCATTTACTTATTAGATGTAGTTATAAATGGTGTACATAATTACCTATTAATTTTGTCTATATCCTATTTATTCTTTAGTCTCAATGTTGAACATCTACTATTATTATTCTATATATGACTACTATTGTACTAATAGTGTTCGGACTGTATTTTATTATATTATTATTTTCTATCATTATTATTATTATATTATTTATATTATTATTCCATTATTATTATTATTAATTCATTATTTTTATTTATCTAAAATGCTGATTTTTTTATTATGGTTATTTTGTGTTTCTCGTTTTTATTTTTGTATCCTTAAATATTAATTTTTTTTAATTCTTATTATTATTATTATTAACTAGTTGTTAGTATTACTAACATTATTGGCTATTATTACTTTATTATTATATTTTGTTAATTACTATTATTAATATTATTATTTGATATTATTATTATTATCACTCTATTTATTAATTATTATCTTTATTATATTATTATTATTATTATTATTATTATTATTATTTTCATTATTTATACTGTATTATATAATAATGTTATAAAGTGAAATGTTTATCATGCATTAATACTGGTTAGTTAATCTTTAATTTATTTTATTAGGATCTTATTTATTCGTCTTTTACTACCTTTGTGTTGCTTTTTCTTATGTATTAGTATTATAATTTTATTATTATTATCATTACTGATTATCTATTATTATTATTATTATTATTATTATGCAATTAGAATGCTTGATATGTTTTATTGCATTATTAATTTGGTGACTCGTAGTTGTTCAGTGTTACTGTATTCATTGCACGTTTGTGGAATAAAAATCACGAATCTAATACTATTTACGGATTAATTATGTAGAATTCATATATTCTCATTATTATATTATTATTTAACGGGATTCATTATTTTAACTATAATAAGCTTATAATGTGATTTATATTATTATCTTTTTCTCCTTAGCAGATGGTATTATTATTATTATTTATTTATTATTACTATTATTATTATCTGATACCCTTCTTACACACCATATATATATTACTCCACATGTGCGAATAACTATTTTACTAATATAAAGTATTATCATGATTCATATTACTATTATTAATTATTATTTAAATAAAAACTATGTTATTCTATTATTATTATCTATTATATATTTATATTATTGCTTATTACTATTACTAATGGACGAAACGTCCCCCTAGTAGCCCTTTCTCATATATATATATATATATGTTATTTCTTTGGCTATTTAATCCCTCATTTTAGTATCTTTGTTGTGTATTTATTTATTGAAAGAAATAACAGGTGTATGAGTATTTGTTGATTCTATTGATTTTGATTTGTTTGAATAAAGGTATTTTCCTTTCGCTTAGTTTAACTACACGGTATACGCTCCTTCCTGTGTGCTGTGTGAAGGGTCCCTCTGTATTTCACTCTTCAGATAAAAAAAAAATTTAAATGAACAGTTTTGTAAGGGAAGAGTGAATGATTATATTTTTAGTTTATTTACTATTTTTTTTTTATGAAGAAAGAGTGAATGGGAGACTTACAAGAAAATAAGAAGTTTCCCGATCGGCGATGTAAATAGATGTAAAAGGAGAGAACACTTTCGAATATTCATGCAATAACATTGGCAGTACTGAGAAGCAAAGATGAGATAGTGAATGTGTGTGGGTGAATTGATGGTGCAACAGCTAGCAAGGAAATACATATTTTTTGTTGTAATAAGAGGGTACCCATAAGGAGGAGATAGTAGGAGTAGCAGTGATAGAATTCGAAAGAATAGGTAATCAGCAGGTATACGGGATGCGCGAACTGTACTGGGTAACATGCCTGTATGAATCATTCCGAAAGGAGCGGGACCCTTGTGAACTGACTGGATATATAAATTGTGTAACAAACGCGATTGTCGAGGGTAACAGCTCCGAAAGATTTGTGGGAGCAGTAGTGAATAGTACCGCTTAATATAAGGATAAGGGAGATAAAGGAACCTGTAAAAGTTCACTAGAGGAATTAGCCTATTAGTGTTGTATAGGCCGAGGGAAAATATATGCGCCATCTTTGGTTGAAAGAGTGCGTTGAATTATTATTGAGGGACTGATTGGCGAGAGTACAAGATGCGTTTGTAGTGGAGTCAAATTTTTACATTGAAGAAATGAGCGTGAGAAAAGGAGTAAATTATATCTTAGGTTTTATGGACTTGCAACATGCGTATGACAGGATAAATAGGAAGCTTATTGTGGCGTGGTATTAATGATATGCGAATGTTGAACGTGCAGGAGGTTTCTGAATGGAATCAAAGTATGTTATGTTGATAGTCAAGCGTGTGTAAAGAAAATGAATGGAATAAAGTGAATGGTTTAACATTAATAGTGGACATGAAAGGCGGGGATGGTTATATGTCTCCATGGGTATTTAATTTACACATGGATGGGTGTGATGAAAGAATTAAAAGGTGGGAGTATCAGGAGAGGATGTTATGATAAAGAATCGAAGAGAGTAGAGTGTTGAATGATTGGTTTTGTGTGTCGAATCTTAAGTTTGAAAGGATTGGTAGAAGGATTTGTAAAGTTATTTGTCAGGGCGTATAAAAGGAGGGGTGTAAAAAGTATATGGATAAAAGTAGTGATGATGGTTGGAGTCTGCAAGTGGAAGAGTGGTATGTTGCGATGGTGAAAGCATAGGAGCAAGTATGTGAGTTTAAATATTTTAATGCAAAATGTTGGTTGAAAATTAGAAACGAGTCATGCAGTGTGTAGGAAAGTTGTGAATGGTAGAAAGCGTATCTGGTGCAATGTACATCTTTCCGGTGAATTTGTAAAGGAGCACTTGTTCCTTGATTGCGTTAGGTTTTGCATTGGGCATGTTGTTACCTGTGTTAAGGTGTTAAAACAGGCGACTATGGTGTAAAACGAAGTATAAGGATCTCCTATGGTCATCTGTTCAGAAGTGACAATCAATAGGGGCATGTAGGGGTTGAGAAGAATGATAAAATGAGGAATGAACTCATAGAGAGTTGTCTCGTGTGAAAAAATTCTAAAATGAGAGGAATAAGCGAGAAGTATGTTGAGTTGGTTCGTCAATGAAGGATGACGATATTTCGGTTGGTTAAACATGAAGTGTATGATAGTGGGTGAGTGTCCTGGTCGCGGAAGCATTCGCTGGCTGTGGATCGCAGACTTTGACCGAAGAAAAAGTGGATTGAGGTAGTAAAGGAATCCCTGAAGGGAGGAAATGAAATTTGGTTGGTTGAACTTTTAGAATGATGCTATAGAAGTTAATTCGTGTTCTGTTAGGAGGGGACATTAAGTGGGTCTGCCGCAGGATGAATCCTTACATTGACGAGATACCACAGTGGTCGTGTTCGTTTCCGTCGTGGTGATTGTGAAGCAACCTGGTAATGGTTTATCTGTAGGTGGTAATAGGAATGTAAGTGTAAATGAGGTGGTGGGAGGCTTTCCTTTCGACTTGATTCATTCAAATTTTTAACTATCCTACTTTCCATCTTTTCTACATACCTTACTCCACTCTGTGGGAAGTGAAGAGAGGATTGAAGAAAAAGAAAGAAAAATTATTGTTATTTGTTCATTTGTATATTTTACTTCAGCCAATAGTTCTTGCATTTGTTCTAATGTTCATTTTCATTATTTTCGCAAGTAGTGGAATGCCGTGCTTCAATAATATAATGTCTTAACCCGGCATTCATATCTCTTTGTGCTGAGTAGTTGCGGTGGTTTTGCTCCTCATCAACCCCAAGTTGTGATATGAACTACACCACCACATGCAGCAGTTTGGTCCTTTTTCCTTACCCCTCTGTGCCCATCTATAATAAAAGGAACCCCTCCGCCAACGCGGAAACTAACGAGCTCGAACCTAAACTGAGCCGAACCATGAGAGGGAACGAACTTTTTATATATAACTATAGATTTAAATTTGGCCTCTGAACATATCTGATTTTTTTTATGCCGAAACTGTTATGTTTAATTGGAGCTCTGTCTTGATTTGTTCTCTTGATCTGACGTTTATACTCTCCCTCCACCTGGCACATGTTGCAGGCTCAGTTCTAACGTTTCAAGGTTCCCATTTTGTTGGCCTTAATCAGCGTAAAGCATAAACTGTTGTAATGGCCAATTATTTTACCAAATTTGTATCCTCCCAGGCACTCAAACCTGATATTGGGCTTTCTTTTGTACTTCTTACTGCGTTCAATAATTTCCAAAACCTTTTAAACCAAATACAGTGCACATTACATTAAGTCACAACCTCCATCTTCTGTGGAAAAAAACCTATCTGTGCAAACTGCAAAAAAAATCATACTGCCGTTGCTTCCATTGCTATCTCATTTCATTTTCTACAATTTTTTTTTTAATCTTTAATAAGTAATGTGAATTTTCTCTTCCACTGCCTGTATCCTTCCGTTCTTTTATAAATTCTAGTATAAAATTTATTTTTTCATCATTGCTTTTACATCTATGTTTTTATATTTTTGCTTTAATCCATGTAATCATTAGCATGGAGTACATTTTGTTACACATTTTTGCAGTTCATTTTTATCACGTTTTGTTGGAATAAGTTCACCTATATAGTAACTTCTCATCAGTTATTCATTCCTGGCTAGTCTGGTCAGCACTAGCTTATGTATACCCTTATATATAATCCACCCTTCAAAATTCAACCGTACTCATCGTGGTGAAGGGTGTATTGTTTGGAGTAATACCAAGCAGGCTAACATGGCTCTGATCTGGAGAAAGACCTGACACTACTCCAGCCTGGACTGAAAACTACTTTGGTTGCTAAAATTTCGTATTGCACTTGAAAAATATTTGAACATTTAGAAAACGACGTGAATTCTTTTTTCCAAAAAATTTAAGATTTATTAAATTGATGCATATTGCGTTGAACTAATAGATTTGTTAGTATGTGATTAGAAAGTGTTGAAAGATTGCTCCTCTTATGAAGGAAAATAGGATTCTTCAACGAAATTAGATGGTGCTGGTACGACCAAAGTTTTGTCTTTAGTAATATTGTTGAAACTGCAAGTGAAGGCAGATATGACCATATAAAAGTTGATAATCCTGAGGCAAATCTAATTTCGATAAATTTTAGAGAATATAAAGAAATATCTAGTTTACATTTTTTGGCTCCTATAAGGAATAAATAAAAGATGTATCAAACATAACTGAAGTTTGAGACATCTTTTTCCATCATCTCCCAAATTGAAGGTATTGGTAAATATAGGCCTTATAGAAAATATAGATTTGAACTATTCTCTCTTAAGTTTAGCTTCGTCCTTGCTCAGACTAAATTGAGTTAATACATCTCATCGTCCTGAATAGGGCTCAGGCCCGTGAGTGGGTGGTGTCAACTGTAAAAGAAAAAAGTACGAACAAATTATATGGTGATATCATTTCTCCACGTCCCCTTCATTGGTTTCCTTGTTTATTTGATCTCGCATATTTGGGTCAATATTTTTCAACTTCCTTCTCTATTTATCCTTGTCATATGGTCTTTCCTATTTTGATGTTCGTTTTGTGGCTATACTGATGAATCTCGAATCTGGTATATATCAATCATGTATATCAATCTTTGTTGATATTTTCAGAATTTCAGGATATGCTAAACTCTGAATATTTAAATAATTTTTTTTTAATTACCACATCTCTTGAAGGTGGTTTCGATGTCACACCATCCCCAAAACTTGGGTCAAGGCACAACACAAAACACATCTCCCCAAGACCAGGCTTTAAATTCATCTATAGCCACCTCTTCAGTTCCTACCAATCTTTTCAAGGAAGTTTGACAGCTCCCATCGACCACACCACTACTAGCATCACCTCAATCTCATTTATCTCCCACATCCTTCAGATAGTATAACTTAGTATCTGATACGCTTTTTCATAAAAGGCCACTTTTCCATCGTGTGAGACTCCAACTTTTATTAATTGCATTTTTGTGCTGGCTTGTAGATATATATACAATGTTGTGTTTACTGTTTGGTACAAAAATGTCGGTAGGAGATCTTAAAAAAAAAATTAGATCTTTTTCCATTTTCAATTATTGCAGGAAGTCTTTATTCCAGCGATTGGTAGGGCAGCGTCAATGTTACTTATCTTGCAAAGTCTGAAATGAATTAGTTTGCATATGGAGTTGCGTCTTTCTGTTTTTCAGTTCCATACATATTAGTGTCTAATCCGGACAATATATGGACCACTATTTTTGTTAATTCATCACATTCTATACGGTCAGTGTTACGAACCCCTTCTATATGCATTTTGGAAAAAAAAATTCTTAGACATCAGTCCTGAGCAATACTCAAAGTTCTTTTATCATTTCTTTTTATCAAAACTTTTGTCCAATTTTTTTTAAAAGGTTGGGCGTGTCTGTTTTTCCATTTAACTTAATTCTTTCCCTTCATAGTTTTTTTTTTCTCCTCCTTTTAAATTTTTATTCTTCTTTGAAGGCTCATTCTTTCCATGGAAGGTTAGTTTCTTGTCTTTTTGCCATTGATCGTGTTCCACGGCTTACAATCCTCTCGTGTTCATTTAACCAACCCTATCACTTCGTCTCCTCTCTATTATAATTAATGTTTCTCATTCAATCTATTCACTCTTATGGGGTACTATTTATGTAGCGTGTGCCTCTTTACATCTCATGGATTATAAATTTGAACTGTGTACGGATTCTTGTAAATTATTTTGTAAGCAAGAAGTTTCCTTGTTGTTGTATATAGTCTAAAATTCCGAAACTCAAATTAATTCTGGTATTGTCAATACTTAAATTCTCTCTATTTTAATTTCTGGGTTTTAATTTACTTTTCAATAACTTTTTTACTCTTGAAATGTTTTCCTTTTTCATCTTCTCTTTCATAATTGCATTTTCAACTTTATCTAATTCTTCTGCTCCTACATATTTGTAAGTTTCTTCATATTCTTTAATTTCCATGTTATTTGCCACAATGTTTTCTGCATGTGGCTTTCTTTGTTCAGAATTAGGGATGTGCACTTTTCAAACCCAAAATAATAATCAATATTAAATCCGCTGAAAACATTGGGGCTCCTTTTCTGTTTGAATCAATACAAGAGTTCGAAATCACCTATACAAATGGAGTGGAATAATTCTTTTTTTTTTTTTCCGTCTTTTATTTAATCGGCACTCACTTTTTAAGTTAACCAGGGGAGGGGGTGTAAAAGAGGGCATGGAACTTCCATGTAATATTCTTCTTTTCATTTTAACGTTTTTATTTTCAAAACCTTTCTGACGATGGATTGTGAAGCCGATTTTCCCCATTTCTATCACCCTCTTCAGGAACCTCTTGATTCCCCCCCCCCTCTCAGCCTTGTAAATAAATATTTCCTTTAACCATAAATAAGGTACGCTTTCATATGACTTTCGGTAATAAATCTATAGCTCAATCATACATATATTCTTTTGCCCTCCTTTTTAATTATATTTATTTATTCATTTATTATTTATTTTATTTCTTAATTTTATTTATTTAATATTAATTAATTTATCTTCTATTAGATATTAACCTTCATCCCCTTCTGCTCTTCACTACAATGTAACCCTCTACTTGTTCAATTCTGGGCCTTCCAATTACTAGTTTTCATGCCCGACTTCCACTTCACTTATAGTAACTTTCTGGAAACACACACACACACACTTTTATTGTTGGTATTTCTAAGCTATTCATAATCTCCCTCAAACATCGTTACAAGTCATTCTAATATATTTTTTCCAGGATCTTTCTACCTCCTATCCTTGGAGTGTCCCTTTAACTGTTATATTAACATTTCTTAACTCTCTAAGGAAATTTCTTTGATCTTTGAACAGGTCTTTTCCTTTTGTTCTCTTTCACACACTTCGTATCTTTTCATTCATTATCCTTTTGCCGCTAAGGTTAATTTTCTTCTCACGAGAGCAAGTCTTAATTTGTATCCGTTTTTTTTTTATTCTTTCCTATAATATTGATTATTATTTAATCTCTTCTGTAGCATTCTTAAAAACTTTGTTTTCCTTACATAATGCATAATTATTATTATTTATTATTATTATTTTTTTATTTTTTTTTTTTTTTTTTATTATTATTTTATTATTGATTATTATTATTAGTTAGTATATTATTATTATGCATCATTACTAGTTTTTTAATTATTACACATATAATAACATCCTTCATGTTAAGATAAATTGAAACAGCTGAGGGGATTTCCCAGCCCCACTCAGCTGATAATAAGAGACCCTCTTCTATATTCTTTCACTGTATATTATTATTTATCAATATAATTTTTAATAACTATTTATTAACAATAAATATTGATAATTATCAATATCAGTATTGATATCAATATTGATATTAACATTGAAGTTAATACCTTCTGAAATCAAAAATGATAGTCTTCCTGTGCAATAATGTAATTTTTTCATACTGAAACTGGTATTTAAATGTTTTGCCATGAAATTTTATTATGTTTTTCATAATTAAAGCATTTCTTGACTATGTTTCTTGATCTAGACAAAATTCAAGCTGGCTAGGTCCTACTTGACTGTAAAATTCACTACTGAAATATCTGGACATTATATCAAATAACTTATATTAGAAATTACATTAGCTTCCCATAAATAAGTGTTGAACAATTTGAGAGTTGGAAATTATATAAATTGACATGAGGAATAATTGCAGAGAATATGATTGAAGAAAATAGCTATAATTTATGAACAAATTATTGAACTATTCTAAATTTAAAAATTCGGTTTTTATGGTTTAAAATATTTTAATATTTTCCAAAACTCATGTTTTCTTCAGTTTTCATAATAGATTATTTGTTAATATATACATATGATTAAAACTTTTTTTTTTAGATTTTATATTTAGATTTAATTCGTTTTAAGATTTTTTTTTTTAGAAATACATCATTATCAGTAATTGTCATGTAATAAATTTATCTAACTAGATCATAAAATTTATTGAGTGAGTGTTATTAATTTTAAAATTCTTTTTCGGAGAATATACAATACCGATGGATAGGTATGTTACATTGATATAACTAATAAATACAACTAATAATAACATCCAATTTAACATCCAATCTGTTCCTTCAGCTAAATTTATTTCAATGTTTTGATGTCGCCAGAATTAGAGCTTCAAATTTTAAATAGCTTTGAACATAAATTTTTAATAGGCAAAGCAAATTAATTTTTTTCTACACTGTTGCTTATTATGTACAGTATTTATTTATTTTATGACTTTTATTTCAGAACAAATAATGGTTTGTAATATTTTGTAGCATTTCAATACAAAGAATAAAATTTTCATTAATAAAAACCCAGTCAAATTGTTTATCTGCTCAAATGTCAGTAAAAAAACAAATTTTAACATTTGAATTTACATTGATAAAACATTCCAGATATTTGAAGTTTTAATTGTTAAAACGTCGAGGTAAGTTCTTTGTCCTCTCTAAAATTACAGAAAACTTAGGAAATTCATTTAAATTATTTTTATATCTATTATTAAATATAATTATTATGTAAGTCTAATATTGTTCAGTTCATTACTCACTTTAACTTTTTATTTCTGATATTAGCTAACCTAATAAATATTAATTTGGTCAATTAACTTGAGCCAATATATGCTAGACTTTAAAATATTATTTATCTACTTTCGTTGTTAGATATAAACTTTTTTAAATGTTGTTCATTGGCATCCTAAATCTTTTTTCAATTGCTTTGCATTGAGCTATATCTAGAGTGTCAGCATCAAAAAAAAAAATTCGAAGTAAAACCTTTAGGATAAAAATCCAATAAAAACCCTACTCATTTTCTATTTCTTGATATAAATGTTTGACAAACTTTGATATAAGAAAGACTCATACTGATTGGAAACCAATGCACACCTACATTAGTTATTTGTCATGAAAGTTTGGGTTGTAGTTAAAGCGTAATTTGCGGTAGATAAATATTTGAGGTGTTCAACACCCAAGGTGGATTAAAGCATATATATTAGTATATATATATTATATATAGTATATATATATATATATATTATATAATTATATATTATATATATATATAATATATATTATATATAAAGTAGACTATATTATATATATATATATATATATATATATTATTATATTATATTATATTATATATACTATACTATAATATATATAATTATTAATATATAATTTATATATATAGTATATATTATATATATTATATATATAGTATATATATAAAATATATATTAATATAACTATATTATAATATAATAATATATATATAGTAATATATATACATATATATATATATTATATATATATATATATATAGTTATATTATAATAGTGTCTATAATAATAACGGTATATATATATATATATATATATATATATATAATATATATATATATAATTATATATGAGTATACTTATATTATATATTATAATATATATATATAATATATATATATATTATATATATTATATATATATGTTATATATATATATAATTAATATAATATATATATATATATATATATTTAGGGATGTACCGGATACCAGAAAAAGAGGCCGAATACCGATACCGATAACGATACTCTATTTTTTAGGTGCCGATACCGCCATACCGATACCGGATATCCGATACTTTTAATCTAAGATAATAATGACCAGTAAATAATAGATAGAACATTTTGTGCACTGCTAGGCAACTCAAGATTGATTGCATTGTACAAACCAATACTTAGTCATTTATATTTTATCATATATGGTTGTGCCCAAGTATATTTATTTATAAATTATAATAGTACCTTTAAGGAATTATAATTGCAATATAATATTGAATCTACCTTTTTTTTATGTTTGTGTGTTTATTTAAAAAAATTATTCCATTTCCATTTTCAGTAGTATTAACAAAGCTTAGCTACAAGCTTTTATGGTTTTTCACATGATTAACAATTTAAAGAAGTTCTTTAACTAGCTACAATTTAAAAGATAAAAATAATGAAAGAAGAAGACCTCAATTAATCTGCCGAAAAGTTAAAATAAAAAAAACGCAGACATAATAAAATACTCCTTTAAAGATAGATATTCAATCATATCTCACAATTCAAAAAATCACAAATTGAATGCAAAACAATTAAGCTTTCACTAGTATCTGGCGAGAGACTGTTCTTTTTTGGGGTGTTTACACATTCCTACCTACCTACACTATAAATACCTCTCTCTCTCGACTGATGAAGGAGGTGCTGATGATTATTTACCTGCAAGCACTGATAATGAAAACCTTGGCCCCATTTCATGCCACAGCATGAAAGGATTCTCTTCTGTAGGCATCATCCCCATGTTTTCGTAGAGCTCATCTCCTCTTTCAAAGACTGCAAATTTGAATTATCTTTGTCCTTGATGACTGTCTCTTCAGTTTTTTTACGATGAGGTTCGCCTGGTGTGATTCCATTTGAAGGTGAATGAGCATGTCAAGTGCAATTTCGGCATAAACTTGAGTCAAAGTTAAACATATCAAATACTTCATCTTCAGTATGGTTTATTTGCTGAAAAGTCACCATCGTCACTATCATTGCTGTTGCCAAGGGTTGCAGATAAGGCGGCGTCCACTTCTCTGTCTCTTTTTTTTTTTTTTTTTTTTTTTTTTTTTTTTTTATTTTTTGTTTTTTTTTTTTTTTTTTTGTCAAGCAAGCAAGCTCCTCGGTTTTTATTTTAATGCATTCTAGATGTGGTTCACCGTCGGAGGTGTTCTTCTTGTGAGGTTTCACGCTGGCTTAAGGAATTCCTTATTAGAACCTTTTATTTATTTATTTTTTACAGTTGTCACCAGCACTCACGGGCAGAACCATTATTGCAAGGAGTGGGTGTTGACGCCTCAAAAATCATCAACGCAAATTACGCAGATGAGCACAGAGCAGGCTTTAAAAGTGAAGGAAATAAATTGAGTAGGAAACACAGATGATGGAAGAGAGATTCCACAGAACAGAGGTGGCAGGAAAGAAAGAAGCACAGCAGCGAACCAGTCTGGAGTTACTAACATCGAACACAAAACTCATGTGCCGACACCGCACCCCTTTGCTACGAGGCTGGTCCGTCAGGTGGTAGTACGCGGTGGAGTAGTTTCCTCGAGCACTATGCAGCTCCTCAGTACTATAGAAAGATAAAGCACCACATCTCGCCGCAAAATAAAGGGTCAAGTAAAACTAGAAAGTACAGGACAAGTTTATTAAGTTTTTTGGCCTTTGACTCGACCCTATCCAAAAGCCGGATGTAACCAGAGCCCCCTCCCCCCACAGATATGAGAAGCAATACTCCATCCAAGGGCGATGAGACCCTTGTATAGGTGGAGTAACTGGAGAAGAGGAAAAAAGTCTCGCACCTAAACAAACTCCCAGTTTCGTTTGAGGCCCGCCCCTATGCAACCACTGGTGATTGAGGTTTTCAAAAAAAAATTTTTGTTTATAGTTTAAGATGCCAAGGATGTTTAATATTGTCAACAGGAGAGACGAAGAGAACCGGCGAAAGGATAGAAAAGTTAGTGTCCTAGAGAAGAGAGATTTGTAAGAAGTTGGGTTTTTAAAGAATTAGTCTATTAGTTAATACGAACCCACCTGAATTCCATCCAGATCAGCGAAATAGAATCGGAAGAATTAAGACGAGAGGCAATTCTAGAAGTAAAGGAGGGAGCAGAATTGATATGAGTTGAAAGAAATGAAGGGTCAAGATCATCGACATTGAGTGGATAAAAGTTAATGTGCAGGTGAGAGATCAATTGATGAAAACCAGGAATAAAGTAGGAGAAAACAGAACCCTGAGGAAACACCTAATTGACAGAAAAAGAAGAAGTCGCCTCCATTCAACAACAGCCGCATTGAGCGATATTGAAAGAAGCTAGAACATAATAAGCAAAGAGAAGAAGGAAACCCAAAGGAGGGGAGCTGGAGAGCAGTGACGTGTGCATCCCGGTCAAATGCTTTGGATATGTCAAGCGCCACAACAAAAGTTTTCCGTAGTTCTTAAGGGCGAAAAACCATAATCTGTTAAATAGGAAAGTATTTCGCCAGTAGACTCGAGCACCGAAATCCGTACTGGTAATCAGAAAGAAGGTAAAGAGATTCTTGATGATCTAAGAGTGAGAGTTGAGAAGGGTTTCAAAGAATCTTAGATAGAAATCAAAGTGAGAGCTATAGGGCAATAGTTTAAAGTCAGAGCAGCATCATTTTTTTCCGGAATATGGTGGACATGTTTGAGGCATAGAGAAATATAGTTGAACGAGGGGTGGGATAGCACGGAAGCACACACTTCCTCAAAACTCGAGAAGGAATGCCATCCCGGGCCACCCGCCTTCCTAACTTCATAGATTTCAGGAGCTCATTGCACCCGATCAAATGAAATGACAGGTAAAGGACCATAGGACACCTGAGAAGGAGAAGGAGGAGGAACGCCAGAATCGTCCATAATCTTCCAGGGTTAATTAGAGGAAAATAGGAGGCCAAGAGATGATTGGCCTTTTCAGTTGGGGTATTAATAACAGAATCATCGAAGAGCGAATAAGAGGAGGAAAGGATGATTTACAGAAGTTGTTAGAAGTGTTTTTTGCAAGAGGCCAGAGAGATTTTGTCAGTAGGAGAACCAGGGAAGGTCAACGGCATTTTCGTTAATGAAAGTCCGCTTTGCTCTCGAAGAGTATCCCTGCAAGATTTCTAGCTGAATGAAAATTGGCAAGAGTGATAGGAGAACGAAGAATTTTTCCACCCCATCCCTGCAACGATCTCTAGCCTGAATGGCCAGGGAACAAGCACGATCGAACCTGGATTTTGATGAGAAAACAGATTTAGTCAACGAAGGAATGAACCTGCTCATTAAGACATTAAGATTACAGTTCCCACTTTATGGCAGAATCTGAAGCGCTTAAGAGTCAAGCAGTCACTTCAATTATAAGCAGGCGTAGAAGCGACGCAAGGCCCCCCAATCGGGCCGATCAAAGTGCCAGAAAAACCGCATAGGGAAGGATGTAGATGTTGGAGAGAAAGTACTAAATTAAGTGATATAAGGTTGTGGGTCAGATTTACCGAATAGGAGCGAAGGTGGTGTATTTATAGAGAGAAGGACTAAGTGGTGAAACATAGTCAAGTGTGTTCAAGAATCGGTTAGGACGATCCGAATGTGTGTAGGTTATTTATCCGTTGCTACAAATGTTTGAGAATACTGAATGATTCAGCTTCCTCCCACCTAAATCAGTACAAGAGGAACCCAACAATTCAGTTTTGTGTACATTAAAATTCCCTAAATAGAGGACCTCAGTAATTTGGATGAGAAGATATAATAACACTCGTGAGAAGTAGTAAGGTAAATCAAAAAAGGCATAAAATCTGTTCTGTTAGGAGAACAGTAGCAGAAGCATAAGAATATTGTAGTAGAAGGAAGAAAATAGTAAGATTTTGGGCCACAGAACTTCGAAGTTAGGAGATTCGAGATTCTTCAGAGACGTGTTATAGGAATGTTCATATTTACATAGGCACTACTCCACCCTTCAAACGGAATTTATAAATAAGTTATAGTTGGATATATTAAATAAACGAGTTGGAAGGATAATTCTTATCATCTGGGTCTCAAAGACAAGAGCAAAGAATTAAGGTTTAGAAGGTTAGAGAGGTAGTAGTTCCATGGATGCAGAGTTAGAGTGCAGCCATTTGATGTTGGCAAAGTCAAATAGAAAGCCCACGCCTTGTGCAAATTGCTATCAATACACGCACACGCAAATCATCAAAAAAAAAAAAAAAAAAAAAAAAAAAAAAAGGAGAAATGAGGAACATTATTCGTACGCTAAAACCTAAATTTTTAAAAAAAGCGATAACCAAATTTTACAGCAAATATCTAAATTATGAATAATCCAGAAAGTTAAAAAACACTCACGCCCTCACACGCTCTCACTAAATTGCGTACAAAAAAAAAAAAAAAAAAAATACTATGATACTTGAAAAACTTAAATTCCTGTATAAATTATTATAATGGCTGTCCAAATAGGTAAATTTTACCCCAAAAGCCCAAGTGGAGAAACGCTAAAAATCTAAGTTAAAAAGGAAATCGAGGAAAAAAAAAACATAACTTGGTCTAGCTATCTATATCGAACTAGAATTTATTATTGAATATAAAAAGTTTTCTCATAATTTTTCACCCAAAAGTAAGAAGATCGCTAAGTATGCAGGCCTTATTAACCCGATACCGATACCATACGATACCAATCAAAAAATGGCCGATACTACCGATACCGATACCGATACCGTAACTCCGGTACATCCCTAATATAGATATACTATAATATAAGTATATATAATATATATAAGTATTATGATATATATATATATATAATACTTAGGTATATGATTATATAATTATATATATAATATATAACTTTAAAGGCTATAACTTTCAATTCAGTAGGCAGGCTTTTAGGGTAAAAATACAAACGTCTATATATGACAGTATAATTCCTTATTTCACTGCATATTATAACAAATAAAATATATTATATAAAGAATCAGTTTTGAATGCCTTTAATTAATCTCTATTCCTATAATCAATTAATATTCCAAAGTAACTCTGAATTATTTTATTACTCTAAAGATTAATCGTCTCAATTACAAAATTATGCACAATATGATTTAGGGCACAACACATCTTATAAATTAAGAGCAAAGCGGAAACACCCTGAAATATCGACTCATAACAATGGCAATACATATTTATTCGCATTTATTTATAAAATAAGATGTAATGATAAATAGGTAGATACCATTGGAATTTATTATTCACTACTTAAAACTATGATGAGCATTTATATTCATATATTTTATATTTATATATAGATACATAAATAAAATACAACAATCAATTTTTTTTTTTTTTTTTTTTTTTTTTTTTTATACAGATTACCTTTCATAAATGGGGCTGGGCCCTTTTCAAGGTAGGGGCAGGAAATAAAATACGGAAAAGCCCATCCCAAAGCCTAAACCTAACGCAATCTCTCAAGGTGTGCGCAGCACGTGGGTTTAAAGAGGGAAAGATTAAATACACTAGTGAAAACAGAAGATGGCCAAGGAGTTCCAACAAGAGCAGAAGTGGGCTGGAAAGAAGAGGCACCACAACGAACGAGTCTGGTGATTTTCAATGGTCACCGGCAAAATTGCTATGCGGAGAGCATGGCACCCTTGTAGTTGCGAGGGCGACGCAATGGAGGTGGATGCGAGAGGCCAACTCCTCAAAGACAGCGAAAGTTGTAGAAATATAGAAAGAGATAGTGGCGCCAACCGTCACGTCGGCAGAGATAGAAGGGTCAAGAGAGTTAGAAAGTAGGGAACAGTTAATTAGTCTTTTAGCTTTAACCCCGACTCCTGCCAATAGAAGGGTGGAGCCGGAGCCCCAGATGTGAGAACAGTACTCCAAACAAGGGCGAATAAGGCCCTTATATAACTGGAGTAGCTGGCAGAAGAAAAATTCCCGCAACCTGAACAGAACTCCAGTTTCTTTGAGGCCCACCTTAGCAACCGTCTATGATATGAGGTTTCCAAGATAATTTTTTGTTTATGGTTGCAGACCAAGAATGTTTATGTGTCAATAGGTGAAACGTTAGAACCGTCAAAAAAAATAGGAAAGTTAGGAGGTGGTTTTTGAGAGGGAGATGTAAAGTAGTTGAGTTTTCAAGAGTTGAATTTCACAAGGTA
>JABUQX010109863.1:0-7500 GCA_015478945.1 Trachelipus rathkii
TCTGTATAACAATTAATATATATATTTATTAACTAAATTAATATATATATATATGATATAATATAAATATAAGTTATACTCATGCGAATAATTAATTATAATATGTGGTGTTAGTAGAGTGGTGAATAGTTAATGTATATTAATATATATTATATGAGATTAGATAGCTATAGATTATAAAACTGGGTAGCATTTGTATTGGATTTCGATATGTAATTAGTATATCTTTAATATAATAGTATTTAAGACTATATATATTATGGTATTGTAGTTGAAAGAATGGGTCCTTATGATTATATAAGTATATACGTAATAGTATATTAATGTTATATAGGTTAAATATTAATAGTATATTACTGATTGATATTATTGAGTATTAAGGTGATATTATTAAGTATATAAGATTATATTAATAATATAAGTTAGTACTTTTAAAACAATTTACTAAAGTGAGGTAGGAAGGTAATATATATTATATGATATATATATTAATAAAATAGTGATAGAATATTATAATTGAAATATATATATGGGGTATGTTTAATAGTATTGGCAAGGTAGATATACATATTATATATAATATATATATATTAATTAGTATATATTAATAATATTTATATATTATATTATATGATATTAATATTAATATTTATATATATATATAAAAGGTATATATTATATAAATAATTATATATATAGATAATGATAAGTAGTTAAAGTTAGTCTATCATAATAAATGCATGGCTGGTTAAATGATTTATATTATATATCATAGGATATATTATGTAGACTTAAGTTAAATAACCATAATTATAGTTTAAAGATAATAATATATTATCTCGATACTTATGTGTGATAATTGAAACATAAAATGATTAAATATTCACGCGTACTATCTTTTGATAGATTAAGAGGATGTATTATTAGTATGATACGAGTATAACATGATGACTTCTAAATATTCACGTGTAACTATCTTTTGTAACAGGCTGTATCATTAGTATGATATAACTGTAGTTATATTATACTAGGTAGATATCGTGGTAGTATCATTTTATATTTATTATATACTATAATATTTATGATTTATGTATAACATGTTATAGGAGTATTTATGTTTAAATAGTCATTGATGATGAGTTATATAAAATACAAAGGTTAAGCATAGAGTATGATATTAGGGCGAGATATATGATATTTTATATTATATATTAATTATGAATAGTATAAGTAGGACTGTGGAAATTACCACAGTTAGTATATATATATTAATAATATATTATATATTTATATTAAATATATATATATATATTATTATTATATAATATATTATATTTATATATGAATATACTATATAAGTATGTATAATATAATTATACTTAATTAATAATAATAATATATATTATTTATATAATATTATAATATATAATATACATTTATTATATTTATTATAATATATTAATATATTATAATATTATAATATTAATTATAGAAATAATAATATTATAATATAATAGTATATAATATTAGTATATTATTATATTTTATAAATTATATTTATATATTATTATAAATATATAAAATAATATATATTTAATATATATATATATAATATTTATATTATGTTAATATCATTTGTAATAATTATCTTTATATACATATATAATAGTAAATATTAAATATAATATAATCCAAATATAATATTTATTTATTATAAAAACAAAAATAAAAAATAGCTAGCCAGTTATATTAATATATATTAATATATATTTATTAATATATATAATATTATATATATATTTATATTATTTATATATATATAATTTATATTATATATTACTTTTTTATATATATATAACTATGAGCTAATAGGATTATATTTATTTTGCATTGTAGTTTATATTATTATATTTAATATATATTATATATATTTATATATTTTTATAGTGTATATATATATATTAGTATATATGTTAAATATATAATTTATTGAATATATTATATTTATTTAATATATATATATATATATATTATAATTAATATAATATTATATATATTATTATATATATTATTATAATTAATGATATTATTATATATATTAATACAAATATAAATTATTTTCTAAATTATATCCCTCTTTTCATAGCTTTCTATTTTAATAATTATTATTTAAGTATATATAATATATTATTAAATATATATATTTATATATATATACTAATATATTTATATATTAATTAATGATATATTATATTATTATATATATAATAGTATATATATTTAAATATTATTATAAGTTATATATATATATATATATTTATATATTATTTATATATAATATTATTTATCTATATATTTTTTTTAATATATCTCTATATATATTATAATTAATATATATATTAATATTTATGACCTATTTTTACATTTGACCTGAAGATGCACAAATTTACTTTTCTTGAACTTGTACGAATTTATAATGATAGACTCAGAGAATGCAAGTTATCAATATAAAAATTAAGATTTTTTTATTTCAATCCATTTTAAAATTTTTTATAAATAATTATTTTTTTATTTTATTTTTTTAATAAGTATTTTATTTTCACCTTTTGTTATAATAAAAGCAATAATTTACAATGTCATATACCCAGTGTATGTTATGCTCAGAATATAATAAAGAATTAGTTGATATATTTTAGAATGGTAGTCCTTTGTACATATAATTCAAAAACTTGGTGTAAAGGATTACACGAGTATGGATAAACGGCAAATTGACTAGATTATCATTAATGTGCAACTCAGGTTCCTATTGATATCATATAGTATATATATTATATATTATATTTAATTCTAGATATTAGTATTATTATTAGATATAAGGTGTTATTTCCAATAAATTATAATGATACGTGATATTTAGGACTATTAAATGAATAGTAGTACTACTAATATAATTAATACATTAAGTTGACATATATATTTTAAAAGTATATTAGTTATAATATATTAATATAGCATGTGAATGCTTGCTCTAAATGTATAGGATAGGTATATAATTGTATTTTATTATTAATTAATGATATTAGATATATTATAGTTATATTATATATTATTTAAATATTACTACTACTTATTTATGAAAATGATGATAATAGAAATATATATATTATTAGTAGGTCTTAAAGGTATGGTAATATCCTTGATAGTATTTAATGATATATAATATATTATAGTGGATATACGTTAGTTTATATATTAACGCCTAATTAGTATATATTTATATAGTAATATTATATAATTTATATATAGTATATAAATATTATAATTATATATATTTATATAAATATTATTTATATATATTATTATATAATATATTATAGTAATTATATATTAATATATTAATATTATACATTATATATATTAATATTTATATGATTATTAAATATATATTTAATAATGATATATATATTAATAATATATTATATATATATAATTATATAATATATATTAATATTAATATATTTAAGTATTATATATATAATTATAGTTATTATAATATTAATATATATATATATATATATCTAATATATAATATATATTTATATATATATATATATAAATATATAATTATATATAGACTTTATTAATATATATATATAGATAAGATATATATATATATATCTATATATTATATTTATAATATGGTATATATATATTTATATATATTATTATTATATTATATTATTAAATATATATATATTAATACATATTTATATATAAGTATAATATTATTATAATATTATATATATATATATATATCTATTATATATTAATTATTATTATATATATAAATATAAATTATATATTTTATATTATATTATATAATATTTATATTTAATATATACTATTATATATTAATATATAATATATATATAATATATAATATTAATTATATATAGAATAATATGGATAAAGGCGTAGTGTATATAATTATATGATAATATTAATAGTATTATATTATATATATATTATATATATATTAACTATATATATATATCCGATTTATATATTATATAATTAAGAATTAACTATACTAGGTACCAATTGGATGGTGCAGGGCTTGGGTCATGTTTCAAGGAGAGTGGGTCAGAAATAAATACAAGGAACTTCCACCAATGGACCCACGCCTTTACGTTCAAATGTGCTTTTGGGTGGGCACAGAGGTTGAGTCCTTTAAAGAGAGGATAATAGTTTAAGTGCAGCTAGAGATTGGATAGATAATACTATAGATTACTGAGCAGGGAGCGTTATAGAAGAAGGTGTTCTGGAAAGAAGGAGGTACAGATGCATGCGTTGTGACAATAGGACGGAAGTCTAAGAAGGATTTGGTAATGCAATTAACACCCATTCGACAAAATTCAGGTAATCTGAGGAGCAATAAAGTACCTCTCTTGAATATTACGCAGCATAGATTTACGGGCACGGAATGGTTAGAAGTATACGCTCATGTTGATAAACTCCTCTGAGCATCTGCGTTGTAGGTACGTATATGGAAAGAGAGGAGTTTGTCGCGCGACGTGCGAAGTGAGACAGAGTATGTACGATCGTCAAAGATGTTTGTATAGAAAGTAGTCTGAGACCAGTATTTATCAGTTTTTCAGATCTGGTAAACTCGACTTCTATTAAATAAAGAAAGGAGTGGACGAGGATCGTCCCCAGAGATGTAGAGAACAGAAGCTATTATCAAGGCCAAGCGGAACAGAGACGCCACTACCGTTAACCCCGATCCGTCGGTAAGCGACAAAGCGCACCCTGATGGCAATACCAGCTGAAGTAAGGCTGTGGAATAGGAAAAAATTTTACGGCAACCGTGAAACAAGGAATACCTTGCTTCTCTCTATTTAGAGAGCCACTTAATCAACACCATCTCTGGTGGATATGGTAATTTCACGTCAGTTTTTTTCTTGCGCATTATGTCTCAGACAGGAGTGTGGTTGATTTTTATCGATACGATTAGTTATGACGATACAAAAGTTACTTGAACGCTCTTATGTAATTTCAATGCTTGTTGAGGAGGAAAATAGGAAAGTTCGGAGTGTGGTTTAGAGAAGGGAGTTATGTATGGAGAAGTTGTATGTCTGAATGCAAAATAGAACTTCTAACCAGGACTTAACAGGTTTCTCTTCCTCTGCACACCGTCTGAAATCCATCATCCGTCGACAATGATACGATGCAAGTTAGAAAATTACCTGATTGACGACGAGTCATGATTCTTAGATGCAAACGAGGATACTAGGAATTATGTTGTAATGAGTGCAAAGAATTAGAAGTTTGTTGTGAATCGGCAATCAAGAGGTGACCGGGAGTTCATAGAAGTGGCAGCTGAGGGATTGTTGATCGAATTAAAGCTACGACTTACCACACATAGGTGTAGATGAAATCTTACGCACAAGCTTAGAGGCGGAGACACACCGTGATAAGCAGAGGAAGGAGGTAAGTAGGTCTCGTCTCGCTTCATCACGATGTGTTTGAATATTGAGCGTATCACGAGCACGAAGGAGTTGAAGATTAAGCAACACGATGCGAGGTGGAGGAAAGACCAAGCGGATAATTGCAGTTATGTTGAGGACGCACATATCCTACTATCTGATCGCGTACCCAAAGCCTCTTTGATGTTATCGGTCGTTGGCGCTAGCTCCACATCGAGAGACTGCCATAATACAAGACTCTAAGGGACACTTATTAATGAATATATAAATCAGTTAGCAGATAGGCATCCCAAAGTAGGTAGTTCAACAGTTGAACTCAGAGAGCGTTGAAAACAGCGAATCACCTGACTGACTAAAAGAAGCTTGGAAATTGAAGACTTCAGATGACCCCGGAAATAGAAGTTAGAAGAGTTTCAAAGGAATTTAGATAGAATCATAAAGTGAGAGCTATACGAGTCGATAACTATAAATGATCTGTGTATATATAGTACTATATCGGACGATTAAGGTTTAGATGAGAATCCAGTAGCGGATACCTTTTTTCGGTATATGGCTGGACCTATGGGTAGCTCCCGCATTGCCAAGCGAATAGGTAGTAGTATTTTTATAAGGTATTTAGAGTAGACTTGAAGCGTTATGACAGGTGCTCCAGTCTCAGAAAGCACACTTACTCAGTGAAATATAATGGGGGAAGAATAACCAATCCGGATCAGCCATAGTTTCTTCTGACGGTTATTTGATCTTAGGATCCCATGCTATAACGACCGATCATGTGTTAATCATGGAAGGAGTACATAATGAATAACTTAGATGCAGAGGAAGTTTAGGAGGATCGATGCAAATATAGGTTAATTCGTCGCCAAGGTTATGATATTTGAATTGAAAAAGAAATTAGACCAAAGAGATTAGCCTTTTCGGAGTTTCAGTAGAAAGAAGGTTATCAACATTATAACCTGTGCAGAGCGAAATAGAGAGGACAGGCAGATTTACAAAAATCTTTTAAGGAGATGTTTTTTGGCTGAGTTCAGAAATTTTGATCAATAGGAGAGCCATAGTAGGAATTGTTCGCACTCATCTATTTTATGAAAAGTGCGCTTAGCCTAATCGAATAATAGTCGCTTACCTGCAACGATTCGAGAGAATGGAAGTTAAATTAAAGTAGAATAGTGAGAGCTGAGTTTTCTAGCCCGATTATGGCAAATTGTCCTCTCTCCTGAATGGCAGTGAGAACTTCCGGACTTCTATTCGAATCCATTGGATTTATTTTGTGCGAGAAAAAGATTTAGTTGAATGAATGAGATGAACCCGCTCATTTACCCCCTAGGTGATCTGCAGCGCCTACACTATATATATATTATATTTAGTATAATAGATTTATTAATATATATTTATATATAGATTATATATAATTTATATTTGATATCTGAAAAACATATATAGATAATTAAACTATATATATAAATATAACATATACTATTATAAAAGTTATAATTTCATTACGTCTGTATAATAAATATTTATCAAATTTAATGATAAATTACCCTAAAAAAATTACATTATTATTAGCCCTATAGCATCTAATAAATTTGAAGAGTACTCTAACAAAAAGTATAACTTTGTATGTAATGTATTATCGATAATCTCTAGAGCGGTCAAGTAAATCTTGTTAGAGGTGTAGGATTATAGTGAAAAAAGAACATCTATATATTGTTGGTATTTAATATTATATTATACATTATCATTCTAAAGAATCTAGATTTTCACAATGTATATAGATATTTGATATCTTGTATAATATATATGTGTTATTATCACATAAGTGTTTATTGTATATAATTTATTTTTTGGATAAATAGTATCACATAATATGTAGTAATTCATAATATGTTTAGTTATAATTATTAAATTATTTTTATTTACTAATTATGATATTTAGATCAGTATTCATTATAATAATATGGAATTCTTTAGGATAATTTAGATAGGTAATTGTTGGTTGTAAATATCTTATATG
>JABUQX010109864.1:0-17500 GCA_015478945.1 Trachelipus rathkii
AGGGATAGGCTCAGGCTATGTTATTACTTATTTAGAGATGCATGTATTAGAGGCTATTAAGCGCGGTCGCATAGCTATTATGTAAGAATGTTGTACTAGCCGTGATAATAGAACTCTATAATTAAATTATAACTAGGATGGAAATTAAAATTAGTGCATAACTATTAATTATAGTGATAGTAGCTAGATATATTGTATCTTGTAATACATTATGGCAACTGAAATGGCTGTTGTAAATATAGTATAAATTCAAATATGAAGTTAGATTATATACAATTATGGTGATATTAATTATGATTATTTATATATTTTAGGTAGCTAATATCATTCAAGGTCTATCCTCTTTGTTATTTATAATCATATATTTATATATATAATTATATAAATATAATATATATTATATATATATAATTATTAATATTATATATATTAATATATATATTAATATTAATACATTATAATATTATATTTAATTAATATATATATTATATATATATACTTATATATAATATTAATTATAATTAATATAATTATATATATATTAATATATATAATATATATATTATATTATATAATATATATAATATTAAAATAATATAATAATATTATAATATATTAACTAATATTAAATATTATTATCGTATTCTATTATACTATATATTTAGTTTAGTTAAATCATTATTAAATATATATTATAATATATTAATATATAATTAATATATATATATATATATATAATTATATAGTATATATATACCTTATATTTAATATATATAATAATTATATTATAATATTAATATTAAAATTACTATAATATAATTATATATATTATATATTAATAATATATATAATACTATAATATATATATATATATATATAATATTATTATAATTATAAATATATATATATAAAATCTGTGATTAATAATATGAAATTTTATATTATAATATATATATATATCTATATATATTAATATTATTATATATATTTAATAATTAATATAATTTAATATATATATATATTATATTATTAATATTATATATATAAGTATATATTTAATATTATATAATATTAATATATATATATAATTAATAAATATAAATATATTAATTATATTATATATTAATTAGTTATTATATTATAGTATTAAATATAATATATAATACTTATAATACATAATCAAGATATATTTTATTAGTAGAATATGTTAATATATTATATTAGTACTTAAGAGTACACTTAATAAATAATTTATAATTAAAGTTCACAATCTCTATAAACTCTATTATAATATTGGACCTACTCGTTTAACATATGGTATTTCTTACTGTATTTATATTATATGACTAAATAACACTATACTCTAAATAATGATAATTGTAAATATATATAAGAAATCAAAATAAGTATTATTCTACAATACCAAAAAAAACCAAAATTTTTGGCCATCTTTATGGTTTTTTTTATAAAAAAATAAATCTCTGATGTACTTTTATTTATAATAAAACGAACACGGTTTATTTTTTTATAATACTTATAACTCTATAATTATATATTATAATATATATATATATATAATTAAATATATATATATATATTAATATATTATATCATTAATATTAAATCATTATTAATTAATAGTATTATAATATAATTATTAATAATAATTATATATAATATATATATATATATTATATATATTATAATATTAATTTATATTTAATATTATCAAATAATTTACCTATTACATATTGATGTAAAGTAAAATAATTATTAAATAATATAATATCTTACGTATATAAATATAAATATAATATACTAAATAGATTCTATAACTATATTTCAGAAAATGTTAAAATTAAAAATTAAATTTGAATAGCTTCTAAAAATAACCATAAAAGTTATAGTTTCATTATATATATTAGTACATATATAAAAGTCTAATTCACAAAATAATTAACAACTGAATATGTGAGAATATCATAGTTTTATGTTTCATGTTTTAATATTAATATTATAATACTTAATATTATATTTAATGAATATATAATATAATTATTTTATTTAAACTAATTCTTTAATAGTGTATAATTAATTAATAAATTATTTAACTTTAAGCATATAAGATTATTATTAATTTTTAATATAAATTATTATTATATATTAATTATATATATTAATATTTTATAATATTTATTTATATATATAATTAGACTAATTTTTAAAGTAAAAAAACGTTAACACAAATATAATAATAGAATATTAAGATTCCTATTATATATTTATAAATTTGATATTATAATTATGATTATTAGTATTATACTAATTATTATTATATATATATTTAATTAATATATTAATTATTTACTTATTCTTTTATTTTTATTTATTAATTATATTTATTTATAGGAAAAATAATTTAATTATTATTATTATTATATTATAATTATTAAATATTTATATAATTTATTTATTATTCTAATATTTAATTCATATATTATATTAGTTTTAGTATAGTAGTAAGTAAGTAAGTTAAATAATGAATAGATAATGTAGTTTAAGATTAAATATATACTAGTTAGTATATGACTGAAAGTAATTGATAAGTTAGTTAAGTATAGTATATATTGTGTATAATTATATGTAGTATAAATATGATTAAGTATTATATATTATTTGACATATTACTACTTTTATCTCATTTCACAAGGTTAATTTTACGAACAGTAGATTTAAATATTTACATGAAATAAGCTTAAATTATATTATAATAATATTGATATATTATAATTTATATAATTATAATTAATTATATAATATAATTTATAATATAACTATATATATATTTATATAATATATAATTATATATATTATTAATAATTATATTTAATATATATTAATATATTATATATATATTATATATTTATAAAAATAAAGTATATTAATATATATATTATAATAATATATAATATAAAATTATATATATATATTATTAATATATATATATATATATTAATATAATATAATTATTATAATATGTAACTATATATAATTTTATAATTTCAGCAGATACAATACAACGCTGGAGATTGAATAATTTATTAATTATATGTGCTCTTTGCTAAGAGACAATGAAAAACTTATCTTATAAATAGATTTAGAGTTCTTGCACTTACTCACTACTTTATATTCATTTAGCATAATCCTTTCTCAGATATTGAGATAAGCAGTGTCTCTAGATTAATTTCACCGCTCTAAGTATTATACTATATTAGCATGAAGTAGTCTTGGGCTAAAAAACTTGATATCTATATATAGATAATAACATTAGTATAAATAGATATCTAGCATACATGTAACATATACCAACCCAGTTATACGCAAAAATTTTGGCTTTGTTCTTTTCTTTTTATCGAAAAATAGAATTATGAGAGAGTGTTACTTGTGATATTTTAATAACAGATACTCAGTAACTGGTGAGACTGAGTTTTTTTTTATCGTATCACAACATACCTCACCTATATACCATTATATTAAGTTATATGCTAAGTACTAATAAGATATCGGTCTTAGAGAGTGTATATATTAGTATATTAGGTTATTATAAGTATATATCTATAGCTCATAGATTAATTCTGCTAATACAGATTACATAAAGGAGTGAGTATAATGTTACAGGCAGATGCATAGTATATATTAATTCACAGTAAAAGACCATGAATAAATATTTTTTCATTATTATTATTGCATAAAATATATACTTAATATTCAAGTAAATATTGTAAGAGAAGGATACTAGTAGGGATATAAGGGAAAGATCAGCTAGATAATATTGAAGTTAATACATTAATTATAATATTATTAATATATTATTATTTTTGTAAATATATTTATATAATATTAATTATATTATAATTAATTATGCGTCTCTAATTATACTTAAGAAATTAATCTCTAATATATCTCTTTCAACTTTTCGTTGGATCATTACAGGGAGAAAATATATTCATAATTTATATATATATATTTTTTGTGCGGTCTAATTACATTGTAGATTATATAAAAATAAAATATATAGATATTGTTAGGCATATCTTAATTGGCGCTATTAGTCTCATGCATTAGTACGCGACCGACTAATATTATTTTGATAAAATTGTAGCTAGCTGTGTTAGAGCGCTGCGGACCTATGTATTATTCCACTATATGACATTACCTTTTGTAGAGGTATTGAGTCTGAGCTAATTATATATAGATATAATAAATATGACGAGACTCACGAATTATATCAAAACATTTTACTTGATATATGTTAATTATTGGTGCAAATCTTATTGAGTAATTATAATTATAATTAATTTTATATATATATAATTAATATAAGTTTATCAGTCTAATATCTATTTTAATATAGATTTAATATTAATTTTAAAATTATTTAATATTTATAATTAAATTATATATATTTACTATAATATTAATAATTAGATCTAATTAATTAGAAGCTTAGATTAATTATCGATGTTTTATATTAATTATATATGATTATTTTTAATTAATTATATATTTCTTTTATCATATAATAATTTAATGAATTAATTAATTTATTATTATTATTCTGTTATGGATACTTCACTATTTATTTTAAATACGTTATTAATATAATTATTATATAATACATTATGATCATTAATAATTATAAACTCAATATAGTTATATATTATATCTATAATATATAGTATATTTTTTAATATTATTGAAATAATAATATAATATAGTAATAATATTTTTAACATATATATATATATATAACTATAATATAATATTAAACTTTAATTATTGTATTGTTAATATTTTCATTTATTTTAATTATAATATTTATATATTAATTATATGTAATAATAATATAATAATATAATATATTATTTATCTAATATTTATAATTAATTAAATTATTATATTAGTAATTTAATTATTATAATTATTAATTATTTATATATCATATATATTATCATTATTATATATATATATATTATAGTAATTATTTATTATTATATTTATATATTACTAGACATATAATATATTAATTAATTAATAATATTATATAAATATGATTAATATATAATTATTATTATTATAATATAATTTAATTAATTATTAATTATATATTAAATTATATATATATTATATTATTATTATTGATGTATTAATTAATTTTAATTATTTATTATAATATTCATATATAACTTACTTATTTGTCAATATCATTAAGTAACTGGTAATACTATATATATATATATTAAGGTTATTGACCCATCTTAACTATAGCAAGCTACACCACACATATGTGCATAGAAAGTCAGATTATATATATTATTATATAATACTATAAATATATAAAATACTTTACTAAATTGAATATATATATAATATATAATAAATTATTTGCATTCTTTAAATAATTGTATATATAGTATGGATTAATAATATACTCACTTAGAAAATTACATTAGTATATATAAAATAATAATAATTATATGATAGTACAATATATGTAAACAGTAATGTAATATTTTATAGGTAATCATACTATATATACATATTACTAAGTATCCGTTTCCTCCGTGTTAGATATATCATAACTAATAATGATACATACATACTTAAGCACTACTATGTTTATGTCCATAATATATCTAGTATTGACCTCGAGTATAGATTAAAATGGAAAATCAACCTCTTATTATACCGCCTACTATCGTTAAATTTACTAATTTTAAATATCTAGAACTTCACCAAAATACCTACTCGCTAGATGAACTCTAATTACCTAACTCACTATTTTTCTATATTGAGCATGGAGTAATTCAGGACTCCATAATGTCAACCTACTATTTTAATATATTCGGTATATTTTTTCACTTTTAGTGCAATTTTTTAAAATCATAATAGGGCTTGATATAAGTGGAGGGCGAGGACATTTACGCTAATAAGTATCTACATTTGAGTGCTATCTATACAGTGTCCTCACATCATGGAGTATGCGCCTAACTGTTTATTGAGAAACTTATGTCATAAACAAGGAGGACTCATATCTGGTAGAATATGCTAGACAAATGGGGTAGGAAGCCGTAAATATTTATCGAGTAGAGAGATGAGTGTCCAGGGATAATTCTCATTATCCATCATATTATGCGCTAACAAATGGAATATTATATCTATGTACGCTAGAATAGGAATATACATATTTTTTCACGTATACCCTACTAATTCACTACTGGTTATATTTGGGCTAACCTGTATTTTTAGTTGATATCTAATGATTAAGATGCACTTAATAATGAACTCTAATATAACCCAGTAATCGAACTAACTTATTATCTCAATTAACTACTCTCAATCACTTATATATATATAACTTATACTTATTTAATATATAGTATATAATTAATCATTATGTTTAATCATATTATTAGAGGATATTTTCAACTTATATTAGTATTTAATACTCTGATGTGAGTTACTAACATGAGTCTAATTATTGTTAACTAACGCATAACGCGATACTTTCTAATTCCATATAATACTAAAATATTTATCTGAATATCTATATACTATCGTTATAAAGTATATAGCTATAATTATCACTTCTACCTATTTTGCACCATAATGGAACTATGAAAGATTTATTATGTTTTTATGCTTTGTGGGATATTTATAAATTTGAAAATAATAGTTATTTATTAATTAATAAAACATTGTATTCCAAATTAAAGAAAGGTATTCAAATTACTAATAATTTTACAGTCTCTTGATGTACTACAAATTTCAAAATATATTTTTATAATTATTAATATAACTTTATTGCTAAGTAATGATTAATACCATCTATATATTCTTCTAACATTAAACAAATAATAATATGAGCTATAGCATATTTATGACGTTATCGTTAATTTTACTATATAGGATACACTCACAACATATAATAATAAACACTAAATCATGTGATTCATATAATTATATTATTATAATATGTTGTGTATATATATAATAATATATAATATTATATATATATATATATATTATATTTAATATATATATATATATTACTACTATTAATATTTAATTATATATAATAATATATATATTATATTAACTATAGGTATATATATATATTAATATATATTTTCATATAATATTAATATATTAAATATAATATATATATATCTAATTATATTATATTATATATAATTTTAATATAATATATAATATATATATATCTATGTATTAGATGTATTAGTGTTAGTGTGTGTATAGTATATATTTAGAGACATATATTTATGGATAATTTTACCTACGATATTAAATATTATATATATATATATATATTTATAATCTATATATATATATATTTCTCTCATATTTATATTAAATTTAGCTTAAATAGCTCAGTGAATAAATTGATGTTTTATAAAAAGAAGATCTATAATACATATTTATATTAATACTTAGCTTATATTATAAAATATATATCTATTAATTATATATAATATATTATTATTTATTTAATTATTAATATTATTTATTTAATAATAAATTATTTAATTAATATTAAATATATTAATTATTATTATAATATAATATTATTATATATATTAATTATGTTTAATAACTATATATATTAATTATATATATAAATCTTAAATATATATATTAATATATTAATATAATATTTAATATTATATATATTAATAATATTAATAATTATATTATTTAATTAATATAAATATTAATATATATAATATAATTTATTATACTAATAATTAAATATAAATATATATATCTTATTATATTAATTAATTAATATTATATATATATAATTATCTTATATATATATATATCTAATCTATCTATAATATGTCTAATATTACATAAAATATCTAATATTCTAATATGTTAATCACTATATTATATTAATATCTTATATTATATTAAATATATTAATATATTTATATTATTATATTCTATATATTATATTAATATTATTAATTCTTAAAACACTATATCTCTCAATATTTATATAATATATATACATAACAAATAATACTATATATTATATAGTAAATTATATAATTAATATATCTATAATATATATATCTCTTTAATATATCTATATATATACCTCATTCTTAGATTATATTAATGTCCTAAGTATATCTATGTTTAATATTATAACTAATTAATGTTACTCCAAATTGTATTGTTTTTATATTATGTCTATTGATTTTAATAGAAATTCTGGGTTAGTATTTATAAAGTACCGTCCGAGTATATCTAGTTGCATTTCATTATTTTTTCTATTAAATATAATCTATTTACTACTAATTTCATACCTACATGATCTACTTTCGAGTATAGTAATGAAATAAGATACTAATCAATACGAAATAATTATAGAATAAAATAATCATAGTAATTATAACTCACTGTAAAACCATCAAATATCACTTCCTGTTTACATTTTTGGGGTGGTAGATGGTGGTGTTCTGATTCATAATATTATTTAATATTCTAGATTAAGATATGTTGCCAAGGCATCTGTTTGTGGAGTCTCTCTTGAAGTGGAAAGTAATTATTTGTATAAAATAAGAATCAATCCTATTACAAATCATTTATTTGATATTTACCTGGAATATTATCACTATTGCTAGGGACAAATTATTGATTTCAATGATTATTTTAGTACAATTATATATTATGTTCACTAATTTTATTCCAGAGATTTTCTATTTAATTTAATTTGATTTTTTAAATCTTCCATTTCGGTTGTGCTACAGAGTGACCATTAAACTCTCTTCTCACTCTAGCTTCACGTTCATCACATCTCTCTCTCTCATCTAGATTGTTATAGTAGAGAGTCTATGGTTTAATAAGTCAAGTAATATTCCTTTCGATTGGTTCATTACAATATATATTATTATATACATCTATATATTTATATATATTATAATTAATTACAAATTTGTATTTTTATCGTAAAAAAATAAAGTTTAACTATCTAGATTTTCACATTACCTTAAAAAATAGTTGAATAATATTTGGATCTAAGAAAGTTTCTTTCCATTGTATGATTCCTTAGAGAAGGATTCTGACTCTTGTTCGAAGACACTATAGTTCTCAGTTCTTACATGTATTCTAATATCTCTTTATTGATTTCTCTGTATAAGTATAATAGATATAACAATACATCTTATTTATACATATTATCATATAATTATACTTCTCATAATAATTTCAATAATTAATATAATATTATTATATATCATATACATTAATATACTCAGTATAATTATTTAATAATTTACTTATTATTTTTCAATATATTATTTATTTAATTTTAATAAATTTCATAATATTTATATTAATATTTTTCTATCTAATGATTATACACTTATAATTATCTACTTACACTCTTAATTCTTAAATTTATACTACATTTCTCATTATTGATATACTATCATAAATAATATACCATAATTATTACTTTCATTATTACATTATTATTTCTATATATATTATATAACACATCTAGTGATTCCTTCTTATTACTATTATCCTCAATAATTATTCTCATTCTTAATTCTAATAATGGCTTTGAAGCTCTTATTATTAATATTTAAACTATCGATATAGATTATTTATCATCTAATTATGCTGATATTCATATTTATAATTATATTTATTATTCTAATAATTAATATCGTCATTCAATTATACATTTGCATATCTATCAAATCTCTTTTGGATGATATATTTCGAAATTATATAAATATTCATATATATTTAATTTAATTTAAACTAATAAAATTATATAATATAATTTCAACCCTGAACTTTTAACAGGAGGTATAAGGGATCGAATATCAAGAGAGAAAAAAGGTAAGTGACATAATAATTATATAGGAAAGGATCATATATCATATATCTACTATTCCTCTTCTAAAAATTACAATTTATTAATCTTCATTTTTTATTTTCATATTACTTATATATATTCTATATATTTAATAATATTAATTTTTACTTAATTGATATTTCTAATATTATATTAATATATATTTATTTATCTAATTTATTTAATATTCATTATTAATAATTGATGATTAAAGCAAAAGTAATGAAACTGAAAGTATACATTGTACCTTAACGCCACGTAGAAAATTAAGAAGAAGTAGATAGTCACTAAGATTTCATGCAAAAGTTATAGTCACATGCATCATAATCACGACAATGTTATTCAATGAAATAGAAGAAAGTAAATGCAATTTAGATAAGTAAAATATACTTTAATTAACCTATAAGGCAATTCAATTCGTTAAAAATACTTTATCTTCTTTACTATTTGTTTAAGTCAATATAATTTATTCTTAAAAAATTATAAAATAAACATAAAATATTTATGTCCATATATATCATATTCTTGATATATCTTATCTATTAATATTAATTATTAATTTCATTAATCAAATTTCTTAATTTAATTTTTATATTTATCAATTATCTAATATTTTAATTTATTCTCTATGATATCCAGAGTGATGATATGACCGACTGAATTTTATAAGGTCAATATTCGGACTATATTTAATTAATAGTAATCTAATCTAATTAAGTTAATTCTATCCAGTCTATAACTATTTATCTCACTATTCTATTCTAATCTCTCCTAACTGCTAATCTCTCTATATCATTCTAAATATTAATTCTCATATCATTCAATTAATATCATCATTCTACTACTAATATTAATCTATTCTTAATAATCGATTCATATATTAAATTTTAAATCGTATCATCTCATATATTTCAGTAGTATAATTAAGTATATATTCTAGTTTATAATTATCTATCTCTAATATCAATGCTCTATATATAAATCATCATATCATCATATTTGAGTAATCTAATGTAAGATATATATTATCTCTATACATCTCCCATATTCGTCTTTATCTATTTATTATGCAAATGATAATCTTGTACCCTCTATTCTCATTTCTCAATCACTTCTCCATACTTCAAGTATCATACGTTTCTCATAGTCCTAGTCTTAACATATAATCTAATGGTTCTAGAGTGTCTTTGAGTGCATCTGAAAATTCGTCGGCATTAGGTCTCTCTCCTGTCTAGAATGAGATATCAGTCTATCGCTCTAGTCGTTATTGTCAATTAATAAATTACTTTCAGTTATTACTAATATAATATATCTCGTTATCTTCTTTCTTAACTCGTTCTTCTCCGGTTTATTCTCTTCTTTCAACTGTCTATCTTCTTCATTTTTGTTCTATTCCATATTCTCTCTCTCTTATATATCTCCTCACTTCTATACATACGCAGGATCATGTTATTATGATAATATAAAGAAAATAATAGATTCTTTCGCCGTTCTAATTATCCTCAGATGCAGGATTTATAAATTTATTGCACTACGTTTCTTTTTTCCTCATTAGTTTTTTCCTCCGTAGCTCTGGTCCTGCATTATCCACTCCGAGCGACGTATCCCGGGGGCGGCTTTGTGTCATTCTCTTAGTCTTAAGTTCCCCCCATTCGCATCTCTATCCGGACCTACACGGTCCACGTCTGGGATCTACTGCTTTTCGTTTTCCCTTTGGCTCACACCCTGGTCGAGTATGCGTTTCCAACTGGTGCTCGCACATTCTATTCGAGGCTTATTCTCAGCGCGTTAATGTTTCTGCGTCGCTTTACTTTCCGGAGTTGCTTCTTTTCTATACCTTTTGAGTTGCTTTCGTCCCTCAGTAGCCTTCCCTTTTGGCGATTAGTTGTTGCTCTTTTTTTCTGCGGCCTGCTTCCCTATTTTCCTGGTTTTCTGTATCTTGCTGGATTCCTTTTCTCAAGTAGCCTCCCGCATCTGTTACTTTTCATGGGTTTATTGGTTTGTCGTGTTTTACCGCGCTCCGCTTGCTTTCTCTGCTTTTACCTCCTTCTTATGTTGCTCTCTGTTCTGTTCCCTTAATTTGTTTTCTCCCCATATAACTTTTGGCCAGTTCTCCCTGTATACGTGTCCTTCTGCCAGTCTAACTAGGTTTCATTAGCTCTTTTGGTTTTGTGCCTGCTTCGGGTTTCTTGGTTTCTTTTTGACCGTTTGTATTTTTTAGTCGTCGTCTCCTTTCGGCATCCCTTTTTTTGTGGGGTTTGGGATTGGTTCACTGTTAGCCCCGTCTTTTGTCTTCGTAGTTTGTTTGTAGTCTTTTTCTTTTCATTTTTGTCCAGCTTTTTGATGGTGCTTTGGGCTCCTACTCTTTGCCCCTACGTTTTTCTGTTTTACTTTCCAGTTGGTAGCCCTTGTGGTTTACCCTCTCTGGCCACCGCTGCCAAGAATCATTTCCGGCGCAGCTGTTTTCGTGAGATGTCTTCAGCGCGTATGCTACATAGACACGCGCGGGTTTTGTATGGGGTTATTGACGTATAAATATTGACATGCACAGCAAACATGCTCCTCGGTCAAGCAAATTCCTAGTCAACGCCATGTGGTTTTTGTTCTCTTTCGAATTTTCTCTTGTCATTTTTTCTTGGGTGTCAGTTGTTCTTCCGTTTACAAAAACTGTTTTTTGATGCCACTTTTTTTCGGCTACGGGCCGTGGTATCTCACGTCAGCTGAGCCAACTATGATTGCAAACCTTGGGGTTCGGCCACTTATGGTAACATTTAACAACCCCTTCCTCGACCTGTTAAGCTGGACACAGGGAAAGGGCGGCAGCACTGCCCAAAGGCCTGACATCCGTTTATAATATTTGTTTTGCACAACTTAAAAAATATGAACAAAGAAATGCGCTAGAATTTATAGGATCGAGAATGGAGCTGGAAAGTTAATTATTAGCGAGAAATGTGATGTTCTAATAAATGAAATGGTTATTTACGGTAATATATAAATAGTGAAGCGATAGAGCTGACTAATTGTATTCTGAAAATTTTAATTATGAATTTGGTTGGAATGTCACTTTATTAGTTTTTTAGTTTGGGCATTTTACATTTTTTTTAAAAAGGATTTAAGTTGAAGAGAAGTTCATTTATGATAGTTTTTGGGTAATACAGTTTTATATTATTGAATGACGCGAAAGCTCGCATTTGTCTCTCCTATTTTATATTCAATTTTTACATATTTTATGTTTAATGTTAAAACTATAGTGAAAAATAACTATGTTAATAATAGTTAATTTTTTCATCTTTTAAATATTACTTAAAGGAGTGTAGAAATTGACTCTATCGATATACTACGTGAGTTTCAGTAGTCTATACATGGCTATATATATGATATTATAGTATTATAGTATATATATAAAGAAGGTATAAGGTATATATATATATTAATATATATATATAGATTTATATAAATATCTTTCATTTATAATAATGTCTATATAGTAATATTAATATATATATATTATACATATATTATATTATATTATATATAGATTATATATATATACTATATTTATATATATATATTATATATATATATATATATATATATAATAATATTATATATATTATATAATCATTTAATTTTTTTTTTACGTTGTCACCACACTCAAGGGAGAGCCTTCAAGGAGGGGGTGTTGCACACAAAAGTTTCATCCGCTAGCTCAAATACGCAGATGAGCAGACGCAGGCTTAAAGTGAGGAGATTAAATTTTCAGCACGAACACAGGAAGATGGAAGAGAATTCCACAGAAAAGAGGTGGCAGGAAGAAGAAGCTATCGCAGCGATTATGCCTGGAAGTTACCAGATCCAAACAAATTCGTGCGCAGACACAGCACATCCTTGTGCTTAGAAGGGCGTTGTAAGGTAAGTTGTACGCGAGTTGGTAAGTCCCTCGAACAGCTGAGTTGTGGTACCTATAGAAGAAGATAAGACCAACAACTTGCGCGGAAGATAGAGGGTCAGTGATGAAAGTACGGAAGTTTTAAGCACTTCTTGGCATATTGAATTGACGCTGTCAGAAGCCGGATAGAAACAGAGGCCCCAAGAATGTGAGAACAGTACTCCATAGGGCGGTGAGAGCTGTTAAATAGCTGGAAGTAACTGAAGAGGAGAAAAAAAGTTAGCGTCTATACAGACTCCAGTTTCTTTGAGCGCCCTTTCAACCGTTTGTGATGTGAGGTTTTCAGCATTTTTTTGTTTTTTTATGTAAAAGATGTTTATATTGTCACAGGAGAGACGAGGAGACGCGTCGAAAGATATAGGAAAGTGTAAGAGGTGTTTTAGAGAGGGAGATTTGTAGAAGTTGGAATTTTTAAGAATTGAATTTCATAGGGTTCGAGACCATCGAATACTATCCAGTATCACGAGAAATAGTAAGTCGAAGTAGAGAGAGTAATTCTAGAGTACAGAAGGAGCGACTGAAATGAGTTGAAGATGAAGGGTCGAGTCATGATATGTAGTGGAGTAGAGTTAGATGTTGCAGGTGAGATATATAATGAAAGTAAGAATAGAACTAGAGTAAGAACGAAACTAAGGAAAACTATTGCCAGAAAAAAGAGAAGTCGCTCCATCAGCCGCAAGGATATTGAAGAGTAAGCAAAGAGAGGGAGCAGTGACGCGTGCCATACGCGGTCAAATGCTTTGGACATCAAGCCCACGACGCAATCTCCCCGTAGTTCTAAGAGCGGAAAACCATAAATCGGATTAAATAAGAAAGTATATCGCAAGTAGACCTTGAACGCAGCGCCTGGTGATCCGAAGAAGAGAATGAGATCCAGATGGTCTAAGAAGTTAGAGTGTTTTCAGATCTATAAATATTATATTATTATATATAATTTACTAACACATTGGCTATTATAGCTATATTATATATATAGTAATTATAATTTATATAATCTATAAGTATTATATATATATATATATATATATATATACTTAGTATATATATATATATATATTATATAGGACTATATATTATATTTATATATTAATAGTAATATATATATATAATATATATATATATATATGTATATTTATATATTATATATATATACGATATATATAATAACTATATCAATATATATATATATATTAGTATATATAATATTATCTATATATAATATTATATATAATAAGTATATATATTATATTTATATATTAATATATAATTATATATATTATAATATTATATATATTAATATATATATCATACATATATATATATATTATTATATATATTATATATTAATATATAATATATCTATATATTATTATCATATATTATATTATATATATATATCTTGTATATATATATATATTTCTACGGTATATATATATTATCTTAATCTATATATATAATATGTATATATACGGTATATTTATATATATATAATATATATATATATATAAATATATAAATATTATATTTATATATATTAATATCATTATTATGTATCATATAAATATGCCTATATGTTATAGTAAATACTAAAGTAGTATCGTATAAGGTTTTACTAGTAGGGGGCTTATATTATAATACTCCCCCTATATATATATTATATAATCGTAAATATTATTAATAGTATACGATTATTCATTATTAATATATTAAAATTTTACGATATTATTTTCAAATATAATTTTAAATAACATAATTAAATAAATAAAATATTGTACAACCTACCAAATGGGGGTTTCCGTACCTAGTAGTAGAATTACGAAGCGTTTCATTATTAACAATATGCCAAAAAATAGGAATAATATAATCTGTCTAGAGCACCATGTTAGGTGTTGCTTCAGAGATAGATTCCTTTAGATCGGACAGGTGTAAGCGCACCCACAGACGTCTTCTGATTCTTCCAATTTTCCTGAAAGGTCTCGCCCGCATCCTCCCAACTCTCAGCATATTTCCGATTAAGAGACTTTCGTTCTCCATCCTGGTTTCTTGATCCAGAATGACGTCGATCGCTCTACTGGGTAACTGAAGACTCTTCTTAACACAGGTAATGTTTTCTATCTATAAGTCTCTCGCAGTTGTAAGACTTTCATTCCAATGTTCCTGCTCCATTCTTCTCTCTGATTGCTGTGTAATCATCTATTTCCACAAATTTTCTTCGCTAATTAACTAACAAAAGACTTTCTCATCCTTGTCCAGAATCTCTTCTTTATTAATACTCTAAATTTAGCTGTAATATATATTCAAAAACACTTTAATCCTACTCATGCTTAGTAGTTGCTGTATGCATTAGAAGAATTGTTATACAATATAATTATCAAAAATGATGAAAAGTTCAATAGTGTGATATTCGTTTGCCAGATGAGATTTCTCAAAAAACAATCGTAGACATTATGGATGCATAATTAACAATTATACGATGGAGAGATAGTGATACACGTCTAAATTTTAATTCTAGTATATAGATCTTTCTTCGTATACTAGGAGTAGAGTGTGGAGTTATATTGAGGTTCTTTTTCCATGAAAGAACAATTTTATTTTCACAAATTAAAATTTGTTGCACATAATAAATTATTTTAAGTAAAAAATCTAAATTAAACATCCTTTTCAAAATAGAATTTAAATTTAAGTGCTATAGTTTTTGCAATAAAAATGGTTTTGAAATACCTAAATTGAACATAGAAATTTTCCGTTGCTTTATGAGGCTTGCATAATTTTATCTCCATATTCTAATGGGCATAAGCTATATAGATAATTATATATAGTATTATATATAATATATATAATATATAATAAATAATATATAACGTTTAATATATATTATGGATATGGTTGAATATAATAATATGTAATAGTATAATTAAATTATATGAATATATAATATGATATTTATATTAATAGATTTTATTCTATAATATAGGTAGGGTGTTTATTAAAGTATACTGTATAATATAAATATATAATATATTAATCTCCTTAACTAATAACAAGTATATGTATGTTCCTATATATGGGTGGGTTACAGTGGTTGTACAACCCTAGTTTCCCCCATGGAATTTAATATATGCAAAAAATTTTAGGAGGGAGTTTTTTAACAGCTGCAACTCTAAAATGTTAAGGGACAATGTTAAATCATTAGAATAATATGAGGAATCATATTAATTAAAGCAGTTTACGTTTCGGGAGACTAAGTACTAAAACGTTCTTCCTAGAGTTTAAATGGGAATAATTAATTTTGGACAAATAATAATAAAATTAAATATGAAATATACGTTAAAAATAATGAAAGAAATTAACATGATTGGCGATAAGAATTAGCTTCATCAATGATATATTTGTGATACATATTTAATTTTTTTCAGATGAATTTTTGTTTTAAGTCAAATTAATAAGAATCTTCGGAAATATTAAATTAGATTTAGTTGAATGCAAGGATTCTACCTAATATGATTTTAGAATTTTATCCTTTGATTTTTGGAAAAAGGATTCATTCTCTCCTTCCGCATTAAATGATTATATATACTACTATAATATATATA
>JABUQX010109864.1:20000-22500 GCA_015478945.1 Trachelipus rathkii
CCCTTCTGTCAGTCATCGTGATCTTCTCGATCCGTTTTGGTCAATACTACCGCTGGCTCGCAGTTGCAACTCCGTGAACTCTAGTTACAGTGACCGCCTAATACTAGCAAATTCTGGGCTGCTCCCCCTGGGGACTCTCATCCACATAGAGAATATATTGAGTCGATCCCGCCAATTCCAAAAGAACGAATGCTGAATCTGCGATCACGAGCGTACGGCATTCGTTCCTTCAAATGCACAAATAGCAAACCATAAAGTTTAATTGTTAAAATTTTGTCACTTTAAAAAAACACCAACTTATTTAACTTTTACCACCTTCTGCGGATTCTATTCTGTCGTTCCTAACTTTTCCAAACGACAATACAATCCTCATTACTAACAAATTATCACCTTATAACTCATCCGAATGTCTTCCAAAAAAAGTTAATCATTAATCTTTTTTCTTTTTAAGTTTCAATCCAAGTTCAATTCTTTTCATTGTTAGTTTGGTTGGACATTTATTCATAAAAATATAATTCCTATTATAGTCTCTACCAGTTTGCAATCGCAAACTTATAAGCGAACGCACATAACCCAAAAAAAAAAAAAATAAAAAAAATCATGGTGACAGTAATAAGAACAATCTCTCTCCTACATTGCAAATCCTCTATACAGAGAGAGATAGGAGGCCAATGTAAACTACGTCTTCTATATATATCTTTTAACTAATTTTTTAGTTGCAACAATGATGAGGAGAAATAAAATAAACAAGATTTTCGTAAATTTATTCAAAAACAATAACTTGTTAAAACATAGACATTACATTTTTTAAACATAATATGCAAAAATCATTTTAAAATAACGTGACAAAAAGATGAACAGTTACAATTTGACAACAGCGAATTACTGTAAGGCTTTAACTTAATCCTTCGGATAAAAGTAACTTTCTGCAAAATTATCAGTGTATATAATTTCAAGTAATCAAACAACTTCCTGTAGCTTTAACATTACTATATACAGTTCTACGTAGTTTATTTGTTAAAAGTTTTCATTTATAACATAAATAAACTTAAAGTTTCCACGGTGCACATAGAGATAAGAACCAAATCATCGCTCTCAGTTCATCGTCGATCTCATCCTGCGATCCGATTTTTGGTCCATCACCGGCTGCTCCAGTTGCACCTATGAAAACTTCAGTTAGTGACGACAACGCTAAAATTGCAATTGGGCTGCTCCTGGGGACTTCCTCCACGTTCTAAAAGCACACTTCAATTAATGGATGAAAACTGGAATGAGTTTTCTGACATCACCGCAATCTCACAAAAGAACCGAGCTGGATTGCGATTCCAGCCTGATTCGTTCTTCAAAAATGCACAATAGCAAACATAAGTTTTATGTTAAAATTGTAGCTGTTAAAAAACCCAATTATTAACTTTTTACCACCATCTGGGATTCTATCTGTCGTTCCTAAATTTTTAAAAACGCAATAAAATCTCATTACTAAAAAAAAGTTCTCCTATAACTCATCGGACTGTTTCAAAAACGTATATCATTATCGCTTTTTTACTTTTTTAAGTTTCAAGATCCAAGCTCAATTTCTTTCATTGTTAGTTGGTTTTTTGCTCTTATTCATAATGATATAATTCGATATTATAATATAATATATATATTATATATATATATAGTATATTGGTGGAGTAAATATAATAGTAATAGTATAAAGTATATTATAAAGTATATTATAAAGTATATTATAAAGTATATTATAATAGTAGTAATAAATTGTATTATATTATAACAAGATATAATCTATATAATATTATATATATAAATATCTTTGTTATATATATAATAATAGTATTATATATATATATTATTAACAGATTGGGGATCAGATTCAAATTTTTAGGGGTAGACGTGGCTCATCAACAAAACTGGTCAGCCATACGATGGGCAGGGTGTATCTCGGGAACACCACAAGTAGCATTTCTTGCTGCTCCAATGTCACGTCGATACTGGGTAGAGCCAAAGAAAAGCTGTTGATGTCTGCTAAGACCTGTCTGGAATTGGACCTGCCTGCAGGGTACGAGCTTCGCCGGTTGTGGCCCCGAGATAGCGGTTGCAGGAAGGGGAAAAAGTAAGTATATTATAGTAAAATTACCATAAATATTTATAATATAAATATTATATCATTTTTAATTCTTATTTTATTATTATATACTTGTTTAATTATATAATGAATTTAAATGAAAAGTATATTTTATAAAATATATTAGATAATGTTAAATTATTATTCTAATTATTATATAGTAATATATTATAATAAAAATTTGATTTTTATATATATAGAGCGGGAAAAAGTTTAAAATTTCTTTATTTTTTTTTTAAAAGTATGCGTTGAGTATACTGCATATATTGAAGAGTATTTTCCTTGGTCGCTGTATTAGTAATAAATAAAATTAGTTATTAAATTAAATAATGCTATAATAAAATAAGTATATTTATCATAACATCCAGCTAT
>JABUQX010109864.1:27500-48601 GCA_015478945.1 Trachelipus rathkii
ATGACAATTTTCTGGCATGAAAATAAGGCCCGAAGTACATGATTCAAAGTGTGACGAGCTGTGCAGATTTCAGCATAAGGGCGACAAAATGTATTAAAAGATTTTTTTTAGTTCCCATTTTAGATACCGTCGACAATTGGTAGATACAGTGAGGACAGGTGAGTCGGTTCCATCAGGATATAAGTGATGAGGAAACGATATAGGGCCGCTGTGTGTGAATGCTAGCAGACTATGTTGGTGCTTAAAAAGAGAGGATCATGACATCTTCCTCTTAGACAAATAAAAGAAAGGATAGAAATCATTTAAAACCTCCTCATAATAGTAATGGGTTGCTTTGTAAGTAAATGGTCATTTCATCTTTTTTTGTTTTAGAACTGTAATTGTGATGGAAGTTTTTTTTATTTATTGCTATTTTATTGATGTATAATATGTAATATATATATATATTAGTATATATATATATATATTATTATATTAATATAATTTATAGTATACTATTATATTATATATATAATATATATATATATATATATATATTAATATATATAATATATATTATAAATATAATATATATATATATATATAATATATATATATTAATATATATAATATTGGAGCGAATTTTTCACTTTTTTGAAACACAATCAGATATTTCGTTATTGAAATTGTACATTATATTAACAATAAACTATATGCATATGGCTTTTATTTTAACCATGTTTTCATTTGTAGTTGTTTGAGGCATATTTAATAGAATTTTTATAATACCAGTTTATACTATGAGCTAGATGAATGGATTCTGATTTTCCACAATTTTTGGGTCGGTATCCATAATAAAAAGTAGTCACGGGAAAAAATACGCTGATTTTATAAAATGACTTTTAATTTTCGGATTCGCGTGGTTTGAGTTGATCAATAGTTAAAAACAACGGTGGCTAAAAAAAGTTTTTCCAAACGCAGGCCAAGTGTTATCAATTATTATTATTATTATTATTATTATTATTTATTATTATTATTTTCATTATTATTATTATTATTAACTATTATTATTATTATTATTATTATTATTATTATTATTATTATTATTATTATTATTATTATTATCTTACAATTATTACTATTATTATGTTTTTTCAGAAAGATTATTTTTCGTATTATTATTATTATTATTTTTTATTATTATTATTATTTTATTATTATTATTATTTTATTATTTTATTATCTATTATTATTTTATTATTATTATTATTATTATTCTTCTTTATTATTATTCTTATTATTATTATTTTATTATTATTATTATTTTAATTATTAATTTTATTATTATTATTATTTTATTATTATTATAAATTATTAATAATTATATTATTATTATTTTATTATTATTATTATTATTTATTATATTATTAATAATTATATTTATTATTATTATTAATTATATTGATTATTTCATTACCTATTTTATAGTAATTTAATATTATTATTATTATTATTATTATTATAATATTATTTATATATTATTATAATTATTTTATTTTTATTATTATTATTTTATTATTATTATTATTAATTATTATTATTATTATTATTATTATTATTATTAATTATTATTATTATTTATTTATTATTTATTATTGTTATTATTATTGTTATTATTATTTATTGTTATCATTATGTTATTTTTTATTTCATTATTATTATTATTATTATTATTATTATTATTTTATTATTTATTATTATTATTATTATTTTATTATTATTATTATTATATTCTTTTATTTTATTTTATTATTATTATTATTGATATTATTATTAATTAATTATTTTATTATTAGGTATTTATTATTATTAGGTATTATTCATTATTGCGCGGTATTATTATTTTAGTCTTTAATTATTAATACCCTTTCATTATTATTGCTATTATTTTAGGTATTATTATTTCAATAATTAATAGTGGGAATGAGATTTCTGATCTACTTATGAGTTATAATCTTCATGTATGAAAAATTATTATTATTCTTATTTATTTTATATATTATTATTATTATTATTATTATTATTATTATATTATTTTAATTATTTATTATTTATTATTATAATTATAATATTGTAATTATTAATAGATATTGTATTGTAAGTAATATTCCATTATTATTAATTATTATTATTATTATTATTTTATTATTATACTAATTATTATTATTTATTATTATTATTATTATTATTATTATTATTATATTGATATTAATTATTATTATTATTATTAATTATATTATTATTATTATATTATTATTAATTTATTATTATTATTTTATATTAATTATTATTACGGGTAGATGATTAATTAGTATTATTGGGAAATTATTGCATTATTATTATTTTAATTTATTTATTATTTTATTTGTCATTTATTATTAGATTATCCTATCATTATTATTATTAATATTATCTTATTATTATTATTTTTAATTTATTAATTATTTTTATTATCTTATTATTATTGATTTTATTATTATTATTATTATTCTTTATTTTTATTAATTATTATTATTTTATTATTATTATTATTATTTTATTATTATTTATTATTATTCTATATTATTATTATTATTATTATTATTATTATTTTATTATTTTATTGTTTATTGTTATTGTTATTGTTATTGTTATTGTTTATGTTATTGTTATTTATTCATTTAATTTTTCTTATTAATTATTATATTATTTATTTCTATTATTAATTAATTATTATTATTATTGATTTTATTATTATTAATTTTTATTTTCTTATTTTTATTTTAGCAACTATGTATTGACAAGCTATTAGTTTATTATTATTTTTTAATTTTATTATTAGTATTATATTATTTATTATTATTCTTTTATTATTATTTATTATCATGCAGTGTTATTATATTAATAATCAATGACAATTAGATAATAATAATAAATAATAATAATAAGTAATAATAATAATAATAATAATTAATAATAATAATAATAATAATATAGATAATGTAAAAAAATATTACTCATAATATATATTATAATAATAAATAATACATAATATATAATAACAATAGTAATTACTGCTTATCGCAAGAAGAACATGATACGAATAAAAATATAATAGAATAATACATAATTATAATAATAATAATTAATAATAATATATTAATTATGAAATAATTATATTTATAATAATTATAATTATAATATAATCATATAATAATAAATTACTATTATTATTATTATTATTATTATTTTTATTATATTATTATTATTTTATTTTATTATATTATTATCTATATTATTATTTTATTACTATTTTTTGCTTAAGTTACATAGGTTATTGATATTATTATTATTATTACCATTATTTTAATATTTATTTTATTTTTTTAAATTTATTTATTGATTTTTTTTATCTTATTATTAATATTGATTATTATTTATTGCTATTTTGTTATTATTACATTATTATTGTATATTATTATTATTATTATTATTATTATTATTATTTTATTATTAATTTTATTAATATTTTATTATTATTATTATTATTTTATTTTTTTAAATATTATTATTATTATTATTATTATTATTATTATTATTATTATTATTATTATTATTATTATTATTATTATTATTATTATTATTATTATTATTATTATTATTATTTTTTTTATTATTATTATTATTATTAATAAATAATGCTCTGGAGGATATTTTGATAATTTTGAATGTGAGATTAAACAATGTAAGAGCCAAATTGTCTGGATTGTCCTTCCGAATTTTTAGAGCTTATCAATTTTTACATGTTCGTTGGATTTTCATAAACAAATTCAATTTTCAACTCAGTTTGCTCTATTTAATTTATTTCTAGAGCAACTTATTTATAAACCTGTCAACAGTTCTTAGAAGCCCTTTTTCGTTCCAAACAGCCAGATGTGAATTCATCGTTGCAGGTAGTTTATTTAATGGTTCCTTACTTTGGTCCCAACACTCAGAATTGTGAAAAACCTTTAATTTTAAATTTCTAAAATTTTTCCATCTTATAAAGTTATATTTATACCTGTCAATGATTTTAAAATAAATAAATGAAGGATATTCTGCCAACTTGTTTGAGGTCCTCGTTTATTTATTTTCATTCTTGTGCGGACTGCCAAGGTCTATGTGGGCCAGACGGCTTTACAGTTGCATCCAACCAAGCAGCTTGTCTTTCATTTGTAAACAACAGACCATTAACTTTCACCTATAATTCTGCTATCGGGACCCTTTCTGCAGAGAGCATATCATGACATCTCAACGGAGCTTTAAGGTTGTCTCTCGGCGTCTGTTTGCTTGATCGAGATCTCGAGAGGCTTGCTTATCATAAACCAAAGTCGTAACTAACTTCTGATGGCCCTCATCAGCTACTGTTTGTTTTAAATTTATTTTGTTTTATTATTATTTATTTCTTATATTTTTACTTTAATTTAATAATCCCGTCCTAATCATAGTTTAATTAACTTATTGACTCTTTGCCGTCAAAAATATTTCATACTTATTTTTGAAGACCCAACACACACCAATCTTATGATAACTTAGTATGGTAAAACATTTGTTTCGTTGTTATTATACATTCAACTCAAGCGGACAACTAAGCAGAGTAATGCATCAAAACACATGAAATAAAAAGGTTCACAAGAACTTTCATTATTTTTCTACATTCAAGGTGTAACCAAACACTAAAACTGCTTGGTGAACCTTTTTTTTTTCCTTGTGGTTTAATGCAAATGTGTATTTCTCGAAATAAAGAATACTTTTGAGCAGTATACAGTGTAGTTTAATTACTTATTTTATGTTTAAACTTATTTGTGGTTATTTTGTTATATATTATTTTTAAGTTTTTTATAATAATTTTCTTTTTTCATTGTTTTTTCATTATTCTTCATTATTATTAATATATATGATTAGGTATGTTGTTAACTTTTTAAAATTGTTATTATTTCTATTATTTATTTGTAAATATTATTATTTATTATTTTTATTATTAATTGTTATTTTAATTATTTTATATATATTATTATTATTATTATATTTATTATTTTATATTATTATTATTATTTTATATTATTATTACCATTATATATTATTTCTTACTTATTATATGTCTTATTATTCTTAAGTATTATTATGATATTTTTTATTATTTAATTTTTATATTATTTTATATATTATTATACTATTATATTATATTATTATTATTATATTATTATATATATCTCCATATTTATATTATATTCATTTCTTATGCTTAATTATTCAACTATTGTTAATTTATATAATAAATACGTTTTTGTATTATATTATTATTATTATTATTAATTATTATTATTATTGTTATTATGATTCTAATTTTTTTATTTCTATTCTTATTTTTTTACTTTAAGATTTTTTGTTTTTAAACCATAATTTTTTATTTATGTTTTATCAGACGCTGAATTTATCTAAACGTCCTATTAAATGATATCAAGGCTTCTGTTCGTCTTTTTATTTAAAGTTGGGTTTCCTAAGACAATCTATTGGATCTATTATTATTATATCATATAATATATATTATATATTAGATATTATTAATATTATATTATTAATTTTATATATATATATAGATATATATATATTATAATTAGTTAATTAATGCTGCTTCTGTCGATTGGACGTGTTAAAAACGAAGGGAAGAGAAAGAAGAAAAAGTAATATCTTAGTACCAGAGATTAAGAAAAAGGCTGAAATCTTCATTAGGACTATTATCAAAGAAAATACCGGATTGCGGTTAAGAAAGAAGGATGTTCCGTATGAGTTAAGCAAATTAGTATTTAAAATTTCTTTCTTTCTATCAAAATCTTAATTAATATCTTAAATTTCTTCTTTAAAATTAAACCACTTAAAATCAGATTTAGTTCAATTACGCAAGAATTAATCTTTTATTTAAGAGATTAATCACGAAGAGGAGCCAGCCAAAGCCGAATTTAAATCATCCCTTCTCAAACTATACACATGATGTGGTATAAGTGGCGTCCTGAACTACATTTGCGGATGACACTCAAGGAACGTATGGCAAAAATTACTTCACTACTGTCAGTTTACATTTTCTACAACTCTGAATAACGCAGATGAATAATTTGGACAAAGTATATTGAAGCTTTTCATGAGAATATTCTTATGCGTCTAGTTGCGAGTTGTAGTTTCTGATACAACTATAAGCAATATTCTATTTAGTAGTTGAGTCACATTATTTGCAGTCAGGGAATGCTATTATAAATTCTCGTCGCAGCAGTTTCGTCCTTCTTGGCTCTAGGAATCCCCCCTACTGCCTATTTCATTCTTTCACCATTTTCTTAACTTACATACCCTAAATTCTCTAGAAAAATTCTCAGAAAATTTGTCACGACAGATCTGAAAGAAAGCCAAGCCCTTCTTTCTTTATGTAATGCGTCATTGCACACATTCAACAACCATGCAGTCAATCCATTGATGGCTGATCACGGCAAAAGTTGTTGCTGAATTTTTGCATATAAATAACACGTTAACCGATAACAAAACAAGATTCCTATGCTTCTATTTTATTTACCTAAGTCAATTACTTTTATGGATAATATACATTTTTAATATTATATATTATATATATATATATATATACTATATATATAAATTATATATAATATAATTATATATAATAGGTTAACTATGAATTAACTACATCAGCCAGTCTTTTGTATTAATTTGTAAGTGCATATGCAATTTTAACATTAAATATCCAACTTTATTATTATAGATGGTTAGATAAAGTAAACGATTATTTAGGTTCAATTTAAAGTAGTGTATAAACAAAACATTTGTAATGTACCTGCGTTTCATGATTCATTTTCTGACTCAGGCCATTGGCTCAGTGCTATGAGTAGTTCCTATACTATTTGCTCGACTATGTTACAAAGTCAACAATGAACTAATGTGTAACCCTGTCTTAGTATTTGACCAGCTAAATAAATAGATATTAATTACATGAAATTGAACATTGAGTTATAAATTTAAATTTACTATTACGTCATGAACCATATAAGATAATGAAGCATAAAAATGGCAAATATGATAAGTATAAAGATAAGAATATTTTATAGTAATAATATAATATCATATATAATCTCATTAATACATTTCAATTGATTCTATATCAATATACTCTGCCATAATTTTTAGTGTATATTTCTAATAGACTATAAAACCTGAAATCATAGAATAGCTTTACAGGTTATGTTACGTATATGTTTCAGTAAGCACTCACTGTGAAAAATAAACCAAACAGGATCCAGGTACTTTAATGCGTCATCTCATGTATTACTCATGTTAAGTGTAATACTCATGCTTTTAATAACTTTTAGGTTCTACTAGGAACATTATAACTCCCACAACCCTATATCTTCATGGTTATAGTTCCTTGGAACTCGGTAAGTCTGAACTGTAGTAAGAATCGTTATACAGCAGTCAGGCGATATATTTACGCTAACTTCCCTTTCTACAGTCATGGTACATAGTATATACTATACTATATATATAACTATACGTGATACTGGCAATTTCTTTAGCAAAATATTGTCTTATCCAAATGTAATAAAAAATTATATTATATGATCGAGGCATTTATAATAACACCTCTTTAAACAATTGGAAATGTAGTTTGCTAGCTAGTAAATTTGATTTATTAATTTGCACTCAGTTAACACATTCATTCTCTTTATTAGCAAATACTCATTAACAGAAAAATTTACAAGGTCTCTGTTTTTGCAATTCTAATTATTCTTATAACTATAATTTTCTGACAGCATAAGAACATTTAAATCATTCTTCTTTAAACAATAAGAGAATAAAAAGAGGCATTTGTGACTATTTACTTCTATGGAAAAACACATATGCTTATATATTATATAGTAGTATATATATATATATAATATATTATTATATATTATATATATATAATATAATAATATATTATATATATGATATATATATATATATTATACTATTTATATTAGTTAATTACAGGACCCACCACTGAACACAAAAAAGCGGCCACACTGCATGGAACAAAAACTCCATTTGTGGGCTCTGGCATATACAACAAATTTGGATGTTGAAATGAATATTCAGTCAGAATAAAAGACTAAATAAAAGATGTCCCATTACATTAGTAAATCATTCCTAATATACATATACAACATATTTATTAAAATTATCAGTTCCTAAAGCCAGAAATAGAGTTACTCAAAGTGAGAGATTCAGATAAGATAAGGGAAATCATTTTAGAAGGTGTTATGGACCATAAAGTAGGTACTTGGGTTGCACTGAAATACTCTCAAAATTTATTGTTAAACTCGTACCGTTTATCTGAAGTTTATCCAATTTTTATCTAATGAAATAATATATAATAAGAAGGAATGGAGAGAATAGCCAAGTCTACAAAAAAACTCCATCTCTATCACCGAAAGAAGAACAGAAAGAAAAAAAGAACTATTACATATATATTATTATAAATATAATATATATATATATATTTATATAATTATTATATTATATATAAATATATTATATAAATAATGGTGGATAAGTCGTCTTCTGCAGCGAACTACTTATTAATATTTTGTGTTCGCCATGAAGTGACCCAACCAATTGAGCTGATTCTGTTGGACATCCCAAATTACCCATACAGTCACAATTGTTAAGTTTTGATTTGCCATGTCAAGGCTTAGCAAGTGATTCATAACATCAGGGAACCATCAGCATCATTCATCGACAGCAGCATCATGGTAATTCGTCCCGCGAGTCTTGCGTCAAAGAAAGGGTTTTCGTCTGTATATAGAAATAGTGAAATTGTGGAAATTGCCTGACCATGACCAACGTCGTGTAAGGCGACTCGAGAATATCAGGGATATAGTCAGCGTTGCTAAGGAGTATACTCGTGATATTATGTCGCAGTATACTCTAATATATGCATAAAAGCCTCTAAATACACATATTACCTATAGCATCCGCCAATTTCTTCCAACATAGACCAGGTGAAATGCCTATGAAGCCTCCCCCCCCAGATATGAGAGCAGTACCTCCATATCATCCATTGCGTGACACATAAAAGAAACTCTTCTATTAGAATATATGCTGCGATAGAGCACACTCTGCGTGAAAAAGATTGAACGTCAAAATAGGTCTCAGCAAGCCTAACGAATACCCTACGTAGTCTTATTCATAACCACGCTCTTTAGCTGCACTCTCGCTGTCGAATCGTAGCAGATTGTCGCAAGAGTGAATCTTTTTTTGTTTTATACCTCAATGGCTCACGAGATGTGCTTCTTACTAATTAGAGTTCACTACAGAGGACAAGCCCGCCTCGGTGAAGATGTATATGTGGCGTATAGCAACAGGGTCTATATAAAGGAAGCAGAGAATATGGTGTATAAGGTGTCGCTTTGATGCATCCTGCAATGTTTTTACCAATGCCGTAGAAACGAGATACCAGCAAGCCACCCAGAAATTCTAGATGCCAGCGTGTTCAGCTTGTGTAATTAACACAGTTAGACGTAAAGTAACTACGATCGTCTTTCTATGATAGTATCGCGCAGAATTGAGAGAGGTTGAAAACGAATTCACTACGAAACGTGTTCCGACACAATACGTGGTACGAGAGTTAGTATGTTGCAAAGTATGCAATTTAACTCATTATTGACAAACCTAGTAAGTGAGTTATCATATTCATATCTGAGAATAATTGCAACACGTGAGAACGCGATTTATTGAAAGTAATTAATAGCAAAGTTCAAGAGATGAACAACCGTTAGCGCCCAACTATAAATCATACGACAGCCTGATATATGTCGAAAAAACTCTGAATATATGTTGCAAAAAAAAATAACTAATGAATTAGAAGCTCATAAAGAGATAAGAAAGTCCAAGAGAGAGGTGATAGACTTTGTATGCTATAAGTGACGCTGTAGCTACATACTACTAGCCAAATGCTTTAGATTTGTGTTCTAAAGTATACCCCACAAAAGTGTCTCTCCCTATATATTAATCCTTAGGCGGACAACCATAATTAGTTAAATAGTGAATTAGTATTCAGCCCATTATATTAGTACCATTAGTGACAGCACCGAATAACTATCGTTATGGCTCGGTATTACGTAAATGGAAGTTGATATGACTCTCAGATGATCTAGAATGTGAGAGTGTAGTAGGGTCCAAATCTATGACTAGAATATACACAAGTTAGGACTTATTAGGCGCCGATTAGTATAGAAAGTAGTCTAGCATACCCGGTTTCCTTTTTATTACCTCGAAATCAGTGATTGGACATGTAAGCAGTTGCTTCCTCATCACTGTGAGAAAGTGTTAGTAATGAGAATAGTGATATTTATTAGTATAATGATACGTAATGGGATAGCGTGATATAGTCAGTTCAATATATATACTAATTTATTAATCTTATTATTATTAAATTACTATTAATATAGATTAATAGTTAATATATATATATAGTTACTATATATTTAATATATATATAAATTAATATATATATCTATATAATTTTATATATATATATATATATATATATATATATAGTATCAATATATAGATTAATATATAAGATTATATATATTATATATATTATTATAATATATCTAATTATATCTATTATATAATTAATATATATATATTTTTTTTAAATATATATAGTGTTATACTATTGGTATATAAGAAATATTGGTTTATATATATTACTTATGTATAAATATTATTTATACTAAATAATATATATTTATAATATTATATAATATATATATATATATTATAATATTATAAATATGTATTATGTGTGAAGTCTGATATTTTACATTATATTCGTTATACTAATACACGGCATATATAATATAGATTATTCAGTTAATTGATTAATACATCTTACATTAAGCCATCATAATTTATAAGTATATAATACTATAAGCTTAATTGATAGTACTGAAAAATGTTCTGGTATTGTTGTTCATTATTCTAGTGTATAAATATACGTTTTAGTACTGATATTTATCCTATTAGTAGTTTATTTTTCTTTTTCTTTTTGCTTTACATTTCTACTTAACTTAAATTATCCTTATTTATCTATAGCTTGAAATACTAGAGTTTCACTTTATTAAGTGTAACATAGGTTGGATAAATTCTTATTCCATGATGCGTTCCAATAATCTTAAATTTTTAAGACTTATAGTATATATTCTTAACCTCTTTATATCTATTTCCATAATAAATCCATGTTTATCACTCTTTGTCTGTAATAAATAAATACGTTATAATAATATTATTATATATTATATATTATATTATATATATATATATAAATATATTTATATATATATATATAATATATAATAATATATATTTATATATATTAATATTATATATTATTAATATATAATATATATTATATATATATATAATATATAGTAATATATATAATATAATAATATATATTATATTATAATTATAGATATATATATTAATATATATTATTATATATATATTGATATATTATTAATATATTATTTATATATATATATTATATATATGATAGTATAGTTAATTACATGATATATATATAGTATATATATATATATTATATAATATTTATATATATATTTAATATTTTATATATATATATATTATATATACGTAACTCTGTTTTTTTCTTTTTCTACGTTTTTGACTTCGATTACCTAGTTGATAATATACTATTATTAATTAAAAAGTGAATAAATTACATTATTTAATAATTCATACATAGATATACTCCTGATATTACTCAGCCATACTAATAGATGTATCATGAGACTGACTTCTCGCCCTTATATATATATATGAAGATGGTATTATATATATTAATTTAGTTATTAATAAATAATTAGGTTTATTTCTTTATAACTCTTAACTTATATTTATTATTCCAATTATTATTGCCATATTATTATTTTACATATAAATTTCTATTCTCAAATCATTTCAGCAAATATTCTTTATTATAATTGATTGTGTTTATCGTGAATTAAAGTCGGTAAAAATACCTATTTACTACGACAAATATTAGCTACAAAAATAGAAGTAATCATTCCGAGCTATATATATATATAATATATAATGTTTAATCGTTGGTTGATGCACCGTAAATAAGTACCCCAGTGCACATAGATAGTCGCTCCTCTTACAATATTATAGTTATATATATATACTAAATATATAATATTATGATATTATATAATATAGTATACCTATGATATATGGTATAATGATTTATAGTAATCCGGTCTCGAAATTGTATATAGCCTTAAGTCTGATCAATATGTGTAAACAAGTAAATATTTAATCTTGAAAATAGCGCGGGTATCGAAGGTAATAATCTATTATATGATTTATAAATAACATAACATAAATAAGACTAATCATTATAACCAAATTTATATTAATAAGTAAAGAAAACTCTATTCTTATTAAAATATATTTCTATCTATAATTATTTAATACTTTTCTCACATTGAAGATCTCTATCAGTCAATAAACCATAATACTTCTAATTAACTATAAAGTTAAATATTTAAATGCTTTTAACATGTTCTTTATTAAATATGTTTATATTCTCTACAAATCTCTCTATTTTTCTACTCCATGTCATACTATAATATTACGTATAGTCAAGTGTACAGTCTTGCCCTTCTAATCCATAATACTGTATTTGAGTATACCATTTCATTACTTTCAATATATCACTCTAATGTCATACTGAAATTCTTATCGTGCAATAAATGTTACTAAATGACTAAAATTCTAGTGAAATCGAATCCCATAAATCGCTAACTAAAATCATATTTTATCATTAATTATAGAACGTCTTTGTGAGCCTAATTAGGTTTTTAGTAACTTTGGTAATTTCATATGAAGATGGCTGTTAGATATTTAAGGTATTATTTCATAATTAATAATAATTTCTAGAACTTGATAAAATTATTAATACTGATAGTAGCATCTGAAAAATATTATAAATAGTATTTATAAAGCATAGGAGCTCGTTCAAAGGGAGGAGCTGCTACAAAATGTAATAATTTTTTGAAAGATTACTCTAATTACTAATTACTAATTAGACTATAATTACTAATTACTCTAAATAGAGTAATTTAATTAGAGTTCCTGATTAAATGCTATAATAATATCAATTATCTATGATAAGGCTAACACTTATATTATAATAAGAATATCTTATGTAACTTTATTAAAATATATATTATATTTATAAACCATCCTTAGTAGCTTACTAATATATTATAAGTAACTCTTAATTCTTATTCATAAATAACTTCTAATTCACCTAGACCATCTCGATAACATTAGAGCTATCACAGGGTTGGCTTCACCCGTTAATTTAATACAATTATCAAAATACTTATAAAACTAGTAATAAATCGAATAATTTTACCCACTTTATAATTTAAATTTTGCAAATTGATTAAATATCTTGTTACTAAAAAAATTATATCTATCGTAAATTTAAATAATTTAGGATATTATATAAGCTGACACAGCAGCTATTAACTATGTATTATATGAGTCTAGCTCTAGTTATATATAATATATTTGCACGTGTCGATTGATTATTATAGGTGGCGAGTACATTATTATTTAATTGGGTAAGGAGTGAAAAAACTGTCATTAATACAGTTTTATTTAAAAAATAAATAAATATATATAATCTATTTATAGTAACGTCTCTTATAATATATCATATAGATCATATTCGCCTCTCCTTATATTTGATAATAAGCTAGTATATATGTGTGTTCATCATCCAAAGAGGACACGATCTACACCACATCGAGTGATTATTACATATGTTCAATTAAAGTGATATGATATGTTACTATAATATTCATATATTCTAGATATGAATATGCTAACTTATGGAGATCTGTCTATATTACTAACCTCCAGTTGAGAAGACTCTGACTAACTTTAATCACTTGCTCAACTCGTAACGTTTATTTAGACTACTTGTCGTACTTAATTTATACTTTTTTTTGTATTTAGCCCTTGTTGTGGTTGTCTATCGTGTAAGGCTGTTTGTATACGAATTCTATCTAAATATACTCCTCTCCTTCTCTCTCCCAGCAGCGACTCTCAGACCTGCTCGTTGATCGATAGCATTATACTCTCGTCTGTCAAGATCCTCCTAATGATATATTTCCAAATAACCTGCTCGTACCCAGGGACTACTCACAGAGTAATAGTATTGAAACATTAGAAGATAATGGATGATATATCTGTATCCTATGGATATGAAATAAATCCTGAAGTTAGGTTAGAGAGACTGTAATGTGCTCTGATATATCAGATACATTAGAATACTCACTTAGGACCTTTATAACTAGAAGACTGATAGTCACCTGAAATTCTGTGCATCCACAAGAAGTCACAGATTTTTTTAGCCTAATATGAGCGAATGCTCTTTGCCAAAGATCGATTATTGAGTTTATCTACAGTACACAAACCTGAGAATACGTTGGTTTCTCAGTAGATAACAGTGCGAGCTGACAAATTGTTATACGGAGTTATCTGCTTCATTAATCATTTTATAATTTTCTTAGATACTCGTTAATATATAAGCACAGAAATGATTTTGACTGACCCTCAAAGTGCCACTGTCGAGTTCTATCTCTCGAAGTGAAGTTAAGAAGAAATGTAAAGCAAAGTTGTTTCTACATCTAGAACCAGTTTTATTAAAATATTCGCTATGATTTTTTCTCGGTATATGGATGTGTCTACAGTTATTATAAAAACCTGTTATGTACAATTATGTTAAATAAATATATTTTATATTTTTTAATTTTAGATATCCCACTCTTCATAAATATAATTTTTAGGACACGTTGACACTTATTAAGGATCAAATTAAGTTAAATATCAAGAATAAAAATATTATATCACAATTAATTACTCAAAAGCATAATTTGTAACAAAAGATAACTTAAGATTATGATATTTCTTCTTGATAATATAACATAGAGTTGTGTATATCTTACTTACGAGAGAGTGAATATCGAGATCTCTTTGGGAATAACTTATATACATACATTAATAAAATCTTAAATTAGTGAGTGTGGACTGTGATGAAAGGTGACTTTGAAATACGCTAACCTCCTCAGCGTTTAGAAGAAGCACCGCCCAATTACTATGACTGTATCATGGCCCCGATGTATCTAGAGATTATATATCTGTATATTGACTCCTGTGGTTATTATGATTCTAGTATAATGAGGATCGGACACTAAATTTAACTCGTCACGTACTAATCACACTTTAGCCAATAATCGTCCTATCACGTTCAAACTACGATCAAAATTATTATGATAATAACTAGTATAAACTAGCTACGACAATACCTCCCCCTCCCCTTGTAATTTTAAGGGTTACTGAATTATAGTAAGATATGTCCCTCCAGCTGGTGTCAAACGTATAATTATATTTATATTTAATATCATTAATATTAAATAATCTAAATTAATATAGTATATAAATATATATAAATATATATATACTTAATTATATATATTATATTATAATTAATAATTATATATATTAATGTATATTATAATGATATATTATTAATATATTAGTAGGTACTAGTTCATATCTAGCTCTAGTATTTGTGCTTCATTATTCTATATAGAGCATAATGCTATTATCACCTTAATATTTATAATAATTATATATAAGTAGATGTAAAGTATAGTGAATCATCCATGTATATTGAAATGATATAGTTTATTATCAACTATTAGTAAGTAATAAGATATATATCAATGTCAATATATAGTATAGGTAAATAGTAATATACTAATAAAAAGTCCTCTATCTTATTAAGAGATACTAGTTATACTCTTCATTACGTTATTGAGCGTATTAATATAATTTAGGTATCACAGCCTTTATTTATACACTGGGTCTTAACTCACTTACCCCTTTTATCTCCGAACTTCTATCTTTATGTGAAAATCATTAGACTCTTTGAGATTCGGTATATATTAGTCGCTGTGAATCTTTTTCACATAATATATTTTATCCCTCCCTTTAGCGAAAGTTTTGATGTTAGATAGTTAGTAGTGAATATTAGAGTATGAAGTCTCATTATTGTATTCTAGTATAACTTTCTCTCACAGGGAATTTATAGATGTTTACTGACAAATCATATTTCTATAAAAATTGCTCTAATCCGACTCTAATTTATCTTGAACTGAAGTAAGTTATATCTATCTTATTAATTAACAGTACGGGTTTATATATATTTATTTCATATATATATATAACTTATGCTAAAATTTAGCTCGCGCAAATTTTAGCATAATTAACTGCATGAATATATTAAATCATTTATTATATTTCAATAATAGGAAGTTAGTACTACATACTATATATATAATATATATATTATATATATATATTAATCTCATAATATTACTTACTGTAATATATAATGATTATAATTATAAATAGATCATAAATAATTCTACATATTCTGAATAAACATATTTAAAGAGCGAAAGTCGTAGATATGTATTTCTTTATAACCATCTATTTATATTATAAAAATAATATTTAATAATTTTATTTTATAATTAATCATATAATATACTGTTCTCAAATAATCATAATAGTATTGAGCAAAAATATCTATAATAAATTAGTATCATAATAAATCTATATAATTATATATTTATTATATCTTAAAGATGAAAAGTTTGATTATAACATTGTTTATCAACCTTTTACACTAATGATTGAGGTTTATAGAATCCATTGAATTTGTGTAAAGACTTTCGTACCTAATCTGTATTTTATCTTTATATATTATCAATATATTACATTAGTGATTATAAATAATATCGTAGCAATAGAATGTGATGTATAACGTTAGTGACATAGAATTTAATGTCCAATACTATGTAGAAAAAGTGACATATATAGAGTTTATCTATCATCAATCATCAGTTTACAATATGTTATACTTTAAACATATCAAACTATTAAAACGTTAAATATTAAACTTTCTGCTGTAATGTACCAATATTATGACAACATTTAATGGCTTACAAAAAACACATTATATATTCTAATGATAGACACACATATTATGTATAATAGTGTTAATATTTAAGGTGTTTTTTTATTACTGATAATAATAATTTCTACATGATTATAACTAATACTAGATAATCTCATTCTGAATAAATAGTTAAAGGTCGTTCACTATAATTCTAATATAATTACTATTAAATCCTAAAATTAAAATTTAAACCTTAAATTAATAGAACAAATAGGCTATATATTTTATTATTACCTTCACACGATCTTGCAAGTTAAGAGTAGAATCTTTTTAAATCAATTTGGTGTCTAGCAATATAATCCCTCTTCATCTTAATTATTAAATTCTTTATCATAGGGATCTTCACTAATGTATATATATAGATTAATAATATATAATATTATATATGATGTGTACCCCTTCCATTCCCAGCATATCATCTCTCTTTATCACAGTCATATAAAATTAATACCTAGTTACTGTATACTGCATATGTCTACTAAGGTACATGATCATACAATATCTCCATTCATATTTTGCTGATAGACTTAAATTTCGTTGTCATTTTTATGAAAGCTCGTTAGTTATTTCACCATTAAACCTGGTTCCTTCCATAGGTTAATCACTATCACTTTCGATTATCCCCTCTTTCCCACTTCATCTCCTACGCCTTCAGTATCAATTATACCAAATACTTATTATTTACCTATAACACTTCCTCGTCTAAATATATTTCTATCAATACTTAACGTATAAATATACAAATTAATCATTTACTTATTATTAAAGCTGCAATATTAATTTATAACTCATACATACTATATGCAATATACATTAAGATTAATCTATTTTGGAGTAGGTGATAAAATACTGAATATATCTCGTATTTATCTATCCTCTCCCAAAACATTACCATACAATAGCTATGCTACTTTATCCTAACACGTTATCGTCTATAAATATCATATGATTATAGTATGTATTGCTCAAATATCTTTTCATTCTGATAATGTCTTGTATAAATATATCAGAGATATATAATATGATATATACTCACTATATTATATTCCTGTAAAAATGCTAGATATGTTGGATATATAATGAAACATCCTTGTTCGTGATGGCATTTTATTCTAATCTAGTTGTTTATAGAATTATTATCTTGAATTGCTACATTGTATATTCATTATTAATATTATACAACCTAACTGATACTAGAACATCTATGTCCTACTGTATCTAATTCTCCACGTTTAAATAACACTAGCAGATGATTGTACGTACTGCATACTTTAGTCTCATCTTGTATTCTACGTATGACTGGCCTTACTTTCTATTGTGATGAGATAATCATATCACCAATTTTGTATATTCTATTTCTGCCTCATCAATCTGTATATATTAGCTGTAGTATGTTGAAATTGATCCTATGAGTAGTTGTTACTCTATTACAGATTCAGGTAAAGTATGCTGTTGCTGCATCCATATATTGTTCATAATGTATTATTTTATTCTAATTTAGTTATGTTAAATCTATATTTTGTAAGTCTCTCATTCTGAGTCCTAGAATTATTTTGTTAGTATCATGATCATAATACCGTAATTAATATTATGAATTAATAAATATTAAATATAGAACTCATATTAAAGATTTTTGTAGTATAAATAATATATGAATTAATTAATAATAAATTAAGTGTATACTCTTCATAGCCCTACTTTACTCTATAAATAAACCACCCTATCAACCAATAGACTATGTCATTAATTGATATTAACGACGGACAAAATCCTCTATATATAGTCTCTGCTTCATTCATCTAGGTTTTACCTGGAACTCTATTATGATGTACTCGAAGAAACTTTACTTTGCGTTTTGATGAATAACTGTTTAACTAAATATAGTTTATTGTTATGCATTGATAGTAACTGGGTTTATCATAAAGAATTTACAACTTATAGTTTACTACAGGTATATACATATAGTCTACTTTATATTTTATTAGGATTTAATTTAGTCCTAGATTCTTGAATAATAATTATATTTGTCAAACTATATCCTATCTCTATTACAATATTACAATGCTATATAATATAGATATATAATATATAATATAATATTATATATATTATTAATACTTTACTTATGGTATAATATATATTAATTAATATTATTACACCTATTATCTATCCATAAGTAGCTTTAAATTACTTACATTTGGCATCTCGTATTAATATTACAATACTTCAAATCTTCTGGTTATAAACTATGTATAAGCATTTAATCAAAACTATAATTCAAAATCTAATAAAAAGTTATTTGAGAAGATAATGAATAGTGGAAATATAAATTTGTAGGTGATATAAATTTCTGTTAAAAGATAATTTAATATATATATATCATAGTACTAATATTTATAATATTATAATTTAATAATATTAAATAATTAATTATATATTTATAAATAATATATATATTAATATTAATTATTATAATATACATTATATTATATTATATAATTATATATAATATATATATATTATATATTAATATTTTATATTAATAATATTAAATAAATTATATATATATATAATTTATATATATAGTATTACATATAATATCAGTGATATTTATATTAATATGGATATATTAATATAATATATATATAATATTATATATATAAGTATAATTTATATATAATATAATATAAATATAATAATAATATAACGTAAAATACCTATTAATATATATATAATAGTATATCTATATATAATATATTAATTAACGATAATGCTCTCTTAATCTATATAATATATTAATATATTCTTATTATAATATTAATATTCAATTATAATATATTATATTAATAATATATTATAATTATAAGTATATACTATATATAAATATATAATTTATATATATAATATATTAAATATATATATAATATATAATTATACTATATTATATATATCTAGTTAATATATATAGTTAATTATATTATATATATTATGAATAGTATATTAAGAATATTAATATATATATATAATAATGATATATAAATATTATAATATATATTATAATATATATTATATATTATATATATTATATTAAGTAGTCATATTATATTATATATATTACATTAATATTAATATAATATATTAATATTATAATTAATATATATATATAATATATATATATTTTATATATATAAGTATATTAATAATTATACTATATTATATATATTATAATAGTTATATTATATTTTAATATTGATATATATATAATATAAAAGAAATTAGATTTTAATTCAAATTATATTTACTAAACGTTTTTGGTTTAAATTTTAAACATTAATATATATTAATTAATATGCATAATATATATAATTATTAATATATATATATATATATATATATATATAATATATATTATATATATATATATATATATATATATAATATATATATATTATATATATATATATTAATTATTTAACTATATATATATTATATAAATTATCAGTATATATATAAATTATATATATATTATGTATTATATATTATATATATAAATAATATATTATATATATATATGCCGCCGTAAATGCTAAGGACATCGCGCTTGTACGAGCAAGGCAAAAACAATCTAGCCACATTTGGAAGACTATTACATTAGTCTACTCTAAATTAAATAATGAAGACAGTTAGAAAATGCGATAATTTTATTAAACTTTTAACATTTGAATGGTTAAGAAAAATGTATCCAGTTGTTTATTGATTTATGAAAAGTTCCATTTTTTAATTAGAAATCACTTCGATCTTTAAATTAGTTTACACAATAAAAATAAAACTAAATTTAAGCATCAAAATAAATTGCATAAAAATTGTC
>JABUQX010109865.1:0-18539 GCA_015478945.1 Trachelipus rathkii
GGAGATAATTTTTTTGACAATCTTTTATTGATATGATGTATCGATGAATCTTGGGTCAATGTATGATTGTAGTAAAGTTATCGATAAGGAAGCTAATAAGCATAAGAGCAGTGAAAGAAAAGATACAGTTCTAGACTATTATTTCGGATTAATTTTTAATTATAGTGCTACGCATAATGAAGTGTTGACTCGTGTGTTGCACTTGGATTATAGATGCACTTCTCCATCGTGTGTTGTTGGATTTTGGCATAGACGTAAGGCTATGGTGTAGCTCTATATCTACTGAGTTCTTAATCATAGTTTGCAGATTTTATGTTCATTGGATAGCGTTCTATTATGTGTCTGAGACACACAATTTAACCACATTGAATTCGCTTCAATTTGTTTGAACCAATTATATTTATAATTGATATTCAATTTAAAAGATATTATGTTGATAAATGCACATTTTTGGGCTGGTATTTGATATATAGGCCGCATGCAGTGGGAATCTTTGATAATTTCAGCATTAAAGACGGAATTAAAAAAGAAATATGCAAATATTTTTTATTATTAAATTAAATATTATTTTATTAAAAATATAAAATATGCAAATATTAGTTTTGCTATTCTCATTCTATAGAATATAATTTTTTATAGTTAGATTTTATTTCATAAATTTTATATATTTTTGATCTATATAATTGGAATAATTATTTTCTATTAACTCATTATAGTTACCTATATCATACTTACTTATTTGTTTTTTGCAGCTACATACGTACCTAGTCACTGTTAAAACTTTTTTTGTATTTTATAGGAATCTCTTATTTTTTTATTTGGTTCTTTCTTCACGACTATAATTTATCGTTTTGACGATGCAGTGGGCTGCATCGGATCTATATATAGAGCTCAGACTTCTATTATCTCTTCTGGCATAGCTTGGTGAATAGCCATTTCTGCCCTTAGAGATAGTCTCTAGATGCTAATCCGTTGAGTACAAATTCTAACTTGCTAGCGGCAATCTGGTTTGATATACCGCTCTTTCAGTTAATCACCAAATAGTGAACATTCTTCTTATATAATTTATATTTATATAATATTTATTTAATTATAATATATTACTATATTATATTAATATGTATTAATAATATATATATATTTTAACTATTATAATTCGGTATATATTATATATATACATATTAATTATAATATATGATATATATATATATATTAATAATTATATATTATATTATATATATATTATATATATATATTATATAATATTTAATAGTACGTAGTATATATATTGTATTAATTGAGGCTTCATAAGCAACATTGTTCTTTTTAGAGCTCTACCAGACAAGATTATGTTTCCAAATAATATATTATATATAGTATTATAGTATATATATATAATATATATGATTATATATATATATATATATATATAATTATATCTTATATAGTATTATATATATTATATATATGTGGGTTTTCTTGTCGACATGGGTCAATGTAGTCGTGACTTCCTACGATCACTAGTTTAGTTTCGGGGCGCTTGTTTTCCCTGTAGCCCGTCCGCTCTAATCGTGTGTTAAAAGGCCGAGGGGAAGTCATATATTATTATAGATATTATTATATATAGTATATAATATATATAGAGTAGATATAATATATAGTATATATTATATATATATTTGATATATTATATATAGATATACTTCACTTTGGAGGGAAAGGCCAAGCGTACACATAATTTTGGCCAGATTTGGAGGGGAGTTCCCGAAAGCAGATCCGATAAAAAGCCCGACATGCCCCGATACACGACATTTGAGTGTGTAAGTCAAGGTATTTGGAAAATAGACGTATAAAGGGAGTGTGTCCGCGCAGACTTGTATCAGTGAGTGCAGAAGAATTGAGCATAGCGGTTATCTTAGGGCAGAAAGTTTGGATAAAGAAGGAGAATCTGTGCAGAAAGGAGTGTCGTGGAAACTCTTCTCAATGGATGGAGTAGGAATGCAATTGAAAAGTTCAGCATTCGTTGTAATGGCGATTAAATAAAGGGAGTGAGGCAACAATTCGGCGGGAAGAAAGAGAGTGGAGAGAGTTAGTGAGTGGAGGAGAGTTAATAAGACGGAAAGCCCCAGACTCCACCTTTTTAAGGAGATCTGAGAGAGTGGAACTACCCCAGATGTATGAGAGGCATACCCCATACAGGGGCTTTAAGAGCAAGCAACTGGGGCAGCGTGAAGAAATTTCGAAGGCGACTCAGAACACCTAACCTCTTATAAGCTTGTTTAGAAAGATAAGCAATGTGATCCTTCCAATTAAGGTCGAGAGAGAGAGAGAGAGAGAAGAGAGAGAGAGAGAGAGAGAGAGAGAGAGAGAGAGAGGAGAGAGAGAGAGAGAAGTGATCCTTCCAATTAAGGTCACGAGGAAAAGAAACACTACTAAGAATATTAAAGACAAACGAAGGTTTGAGTTTTTTTTTCGAAGATGTAATAGTTGTGTGGAAGATTATATCGAGTAGAAAGATGGAGGAACTGGATTTTTGAGGCATTGAAAACAACCTTGTTCCCAATGCCATAATTAGAAATTCGAGAAAGATCATAATGCAGTTGCTCCAATGCCTCCCTTCTAGCGCGATCTATTTGTTGTTGGGAGGAGGGAAGTCTATCAAAATGATGGGAGTAATGAAGGGTGGAGTCCGGCATAGGAGTGGATAGGTGATGAAGTAATAGAGAGAGAGAAAGCCTTTAATGAAAAATAGAAAGGAGTTGGAGATAGGACATAACCCTGAGGAACACCTCTTTTTTTTTTTTAAATTAAAAGGATGAACGGTGACCGTTTACAACAGCTGCTACAGAACCACCGGAAAGGAAATCAGAGAGAGAGAGAAGAGAGAGAGAGAGAGAGAGACGAGAGAGAGAGAGAAAGAGAATAAGAAGAGAGAGAGAGAGAGAGAGAGAGAGGAGAGAGAGAGACTGAAGGAGGCAAGTCTAGAAATCAGAGTTTTGTGCCAGAAAGTTTTCCATGAGTACATTATATATATTAGGTATATATATACTATATATATATATCATATATATATAGTATATATATATATATATATATATTATATATTATAATATATAGTTAATATATATTATACTATATATTATATATATATATATAGTAAACTTTCCTTTTTAACATTATTCCCCTTCTCAGAGGGTATCACGGAGGTACTGCAGGCAAATGCGAACTTAAGGCGGCTATCGGAGGATTCAGACAAGATATGGTTTAGCCTTTCAGAGCTTTAATTTTTTTTAATTTTAATTTTCTCCCTTTAAGATAAAACTAACTGCTACGCGGAGGATTGACGCAAGCCGTCTCTTGTATGAGAAGTCCTCGAGTGGCCACCGCCTATTTCCACGAGCGTTCATATATTATATAGTATAATATATATTATATAGTATTATATATAGTATAGTATATATATATAGAATATATATATGTATAGTATATAGTATATTATATATATCTTATAGTATATAATAGGAGCTTCCTTTTCAGCTCTTTTCTTTTTTTTTTTTAAATTAAAAGGATGTAACGGTGGAGCCGTTTACAACGTGCTACAGAACACCGGAAAGGATATCAGAGAGAGAGAGAGAAGAGAGAGAGAGAGAGAGAGAGAGGAGAGAGAGAGAGAGAGAGAGCAGAGAGGAGACGAGAGAGAGTGAGAGAGACTGAAAGGAGCAGTCTAGAATAGAGTTTTCGCCGGGGACTTTACACCTTCCTTGTATACAGATTATATAATATATATATATATATAGGTATAGATAAGTGTATATAATATATGCGTATATATATATGTATATATATATATATATAATAGTATGTATGTATATCTATATAGTATATATTATATATATATAGTATATATAGTAAACTTCCTTTTAACTTGCTTTAATCCTTTTCGAAGGGTATCACGGAAGGACTGCGCAAATGAGCTTTAAGGGCGGCTTATCTCAAGCCTGTTCGCCACCACTGAGTTTCGGCAGCGAGCTGTTAATTTTTTTAATTTTAAATTTTCTCGCCAGGAGAGCTAAAAACTCAGACTGCTACGGCGGAGGATTGAACGCATGCGTCCGTCTTGTATGCAGAGTCCTCGGAGTCAAATGCCGCCTATTCACGAGGCGTTTCCATGATATTAAGTAGCTATTATAATATATATTTAGTTATATATATAATATATATATATATAAGTAGTATATACTATATATTATATAGTATATATATATATATATAATATTATTATATACTATATATACTTATACTATATTATATATATATATATATATATATATATATTAGATTAGAAAAAGGCAAATATGATACAGGGAAAAAAGTATAACTTTATAGTCAAGTGTTAAAATAGGAATGTTTACAAACTTTGTTAGTATATTCGAGAGCATTGTTCGTCTTATTTGAGTGTGTTTGAGAGCTCTATAAAAAAAATATAAAAAAGTTATTTCCAATGAAAAATAATCAAATAAGGAACTACAATAACTTAGAACCAATAAGTGTAAGTACATAAAGTCTTCTTATTCTTTATCTTCTTTTGTTGTTGTTGTTGTTGTTGTTGTTGTTGTTCTTCTTCTTCTTCTTCTTCTTCTTCTTCTTCTTCTTCTTTTTCTTCTTCTTCTTCTTCTTCTTCTTCTTCTTCTTCTTCTTCTTCTTCTTCTTCTTCTTCTTCTTCTTCCGTCTTCTTTCTTGTTTTTTTTTCTTCTTCAAATACTTTTTTTTTTGTAGAGCCTAGCATTCAGAAGCTTTCCACGAAATGAGATCGATTTCAAGATAATGATTTTTCAATTGTTGCCAAATATTTGTTTCAGTCTCAAATGACGATTATAAAATAATAAGCAAAATTTGGTAAAATCAACAACAATGAGGTCAATAATTCTTTGATCGTTTTATTAGGATTTCTTCGTAAACTAATTAACCCATAACGTTCCATAACACAAGTAATGTTAGGCATTGAAAGAATGAGTACAAAGAAAATGTAGTTTAATTCTGATATTTTCTTCTTCTTCTTCTTCTTCTTCTTCTTCTTCTTCTTCTTCTTCCACAGGTATTTCACATGCACTATATTACATTATAACAATTATTTTAATATATTCGAAATTTGCCAAAATCATAATTGACGGGTTTTGTTCACGACTTCAGCCACAACTACCGGAAAATTCAATATCTATTTCAAAATTAAATTAGGAACACAATACATTTTCCAGGTTATATATCTACTTTAATTCATAAGAGAGATTCTCCCTCTTAAATAACATGGAGCTACAAGCATTATTTTATCGCTTTCCCCTACCCCGCTTTCTCTCTGCAATATATATATATATATATATATATATATATATATATATATATATATATATATATATATATATATATATATATATATACTACTATATATATGGTCAAAAAATTACTTAACGGAGACACGGAACGGGAGGTCAGATGAAAAAATTCGCAGAATAGAAAGTGGACGCAAGACGCCTATCATATTATATTATCTATTCGATAACGCATCTTAAGTAGTTCACTTTAAAATTGACGATAAATTTTAATTTCCATTTTAATTTCAATTTCGCACCTTAAAATGTTTATTTTTATTTAAACCTTCGTTTCATATACAATATATTTAATAATTTGTAGTATCTAAGTTGTCTCCGTTAAGTAACCTTTATATATATATATAACCTTATGTATTTCTCGGCTAACAATAACCTTATTATGTATATATGTATATGTATATATGTATATATATAGCTACTGAGCTGATACTAGCAGTAATAGTAACCTTATATATATATATATAACTAATAATATATAATATAGTAATATATATGTAATATAATAATATGTAATATATATATAACTTATATATATATATATATAATTTTTGATTTTACCTATACGATTTCTGTATAACGGAACATAATGATCTTTGATTTTAAAAGGAATACTAAAAATATAAATAATGAAACAAAAATGCCCACATAAAGGACATCTGAATTACTAATAGCACGCCCCCTGCTAGAAATTAAGGGTTCTGCCCATATTCGGTAGCGTTATATATATATATATATATATATATATATATAACATAATATATATATATAAAAAAATATAACCAACATAAATATATAACTTCTAACATATATATATATATACATATGATATATATATATATATACTGCTGCTCATATATATATATATATAATTGAATAAATAAAATGAGAATGCTATTAAAAAGAAAAAAAAAAGGTTTTAAAAGTTATTAAAAATAAATTTAAAACGGTGGTAAATGAAGTCAATTTCGAAAACTATACCATAGTGAATGAAGAAGGTCAGTTATAAAGTTTTTTTTTCTATTTGTATCATCAGTAGCGAAGTAAGATATGGAATCTGATTTAAGATAATCGAAACTAGTCTAAAAGTACTGAAACCGGTGTCTTAGTTTTTTTAGACTCTTGGTTTATACGATAATGCTAAGTTTGTGTCAGGAGCAGAGCAAGTTCCGGAATCAGAATTGAATCGGATTGAAATCTGGCTCAGAGTCGCTGAAATCGAAGCTTAGTTTATAAGACCATACTAAGCTTGTATGAGGAGCAGAGGAAGACACGAAATCAAAATTGATTTACAGTCAAGGTCAGTTCAAAAGTTCTGAAATCGGAGACTTATCTTTTTTTCAGATTTGGTTTATGTTATCAAATTAGGTTTGTATTAGGAGAGGTGAAAGATCTAGAATCAGAACTGAACTGAGTCGGAGTCAAAGCTAATCAAAAAAGTACTAAAACAGGAGCTTTAATTTTTTCAGACTCCTCACCTTGATTTATGTGATCATACTAAGTTGTATGAGGAGCGGAACAAGGTCCGAAATCAGAAATGAATCAGAGTCAAAACAAATCCAAAAGTGCTGATGAAACTGGAGCTTTATAGAGAGAATCCGGAATCAGAACTGAATCGAAGTCAAAACCTGTCTAGAGTTACTGATGTCGGATTTTTAGTTTTATTACACTCCGCACCTTGGTTTATTAGTTTATATAATCATATATACTAAATCATTTCATAAGATTACTTAAAAGTTTTTAACAATATCTGTTTTATATTTAACAAGATTTTAAAAACACGTTCATTCTTGAGCTCCATCGATGACAATAGTAAATTTATGTGTTCTTTTTAATATATTTGACAGTTTAACTATATAATATATATTGGCCTGCTGTATATAATATATATATATATAACCATATATATAACTGCCTGTATAGCCAGCAGCCTTGCTTGCCTTAGCATATGCTGTAGCCAGCGCAACCAGCTGGCTGCTGCGCGCTGCTATGCTATATGTATGCTGTGTAGTAGCCAGCATATGTATATATATATATATAATATATATATATATATTATATATATATATATATATATATATATATATATATATATATATATTAATATATATATATATATATATATAAAAGGACAGATAAAAATATAAAGAGACAAATCTGTATGTCAGAGGACAGGTACAAATAAATATATAGATTAACAAATCTGTCGAAGACCATACTCCAAAGCGCAAAATGCCAAATCCATACATCGAAGAACAGGTAAAAATATCGAAGAACAAATCCATGTCGAAGACAGATCTAAAAATCAGAAGTCGAATATAGATAATGCCGAAGATAGATAGATTCACATGCAAAGGACAAATTAATAATGTCGAAGAAAGTTTCAAATAATATATATATATATATATAGCAATATATATATATATAACCAACCAACCAGCAATATATATATATATATATAAACTATATGCAAAAGGACAAATTTATATACTTGCCGAAATATATTTTCATATATATATATATATATATATATATATATATATATAGTTCACTTTTCAAGGAAGAAATTCACACAAAAAAACATGTATAAATACAATCAGATTAAACCTGAAATTCTCTTAATTTTTATTAATATCCAATCTGAGTAAATTATGTAAACTTATATATAATTTCTCTCTCTCTCTCTCTCTCTCTCTCTATATATATATATATATATATATATATATATATATATATATATATATATATATATATATATATATATATATATATATATATAACTTATATATATATATAACTTAATATAGTATATATAAATCAGTGGCGGTTCTTGAGGAAAGATTTGGAGGGATTGCAAGAGCAATAATAATAAAAATAACAACAATAACAATATTCAATAATAAAAATAACAACAATAGCAATATACAATAATAAAAATAACAACAATAACAATATTCAATAAGCATATATACTTTTCGTGCTTTTGAAAGCCATCATTATTATCATCATTATTTCGATGTTAGGCAAAAAATAAATTTGGAGATTCTTTTAACCTTCAATTTAAAAGTAATAACGAACCGAAAGCAGTCACTGAAACAGCTACAGAATCAACACCGGAAATTTCGGATTATTCTAATGTATTTTAAAAGAAAATCGCTTAATCTCTCTCTCTCTCTCTCTCTCTCTCTCTCTCTCTCTCTCCTACTCTCTCTATATATATATATATATATATATATAGCATATATATATTCTTAATATAACATATGTATATATATATAACTATATATCGCTATATATAACATACATATGTAAATATATATATATATATATATATTTGTGAGTTGTCAAAAATTTAACAAAACCTTTCTTTGTATTTTCCAAAAACAATCTGCCGATTCCTTCCCTTCAGCAAACAACAAAAGAGTTAACTACCAGTTCGCTTACCTTCTCCAGCTCTTAATAACTAATATATATAGGCATATATATATATATATATATATATATCTGGGGCTGGAACCGGAGCCTATCGCGAGATACAGATATGTTTTTATATGTATATATATATATATATATAACTCTATATATATTTCTGCACTATATCCAGGCGGAACCGGAGCCTCTGCGTGATAGTACCGATGGGATTATCGTCATAGCCACTACACCATTTCAGTTATCAAAAAGTGGCCTTTAAAATTTAAATGAAGCTTTATGAGTCTGGATTCACGTCAAAACTCATCACCATGTAAACATGTCCCACCCTCGATCTTACACGATGTATTTAAATTATTTTGCTAAGAATCACAATATATATATATATATAAATATATATATATATATATAACATATATCCAAATATCTGTATTTGATCTCCATATTACTAAAGAATCACAATATATATATATATATATATATATATATATATATATATATGTGTGTGTGTGTGTGTGTGTGTGTGTGTGTGTGTGTGTGTGTGTGTGTGTGTGTGTGTGGTGATAATTTAGTTGTGTTTATAGCATATGAATCAACCCATTACAATTTTAACAAAAGCCTGATTTTATCTTTTATTAAAAGAAGCTTGTTTAATTTTCCGAGGTAATTACTTATCCTCTCTCTGCAATTCTGCTTCTGATAAATGGTAAGGATTTCTTCAAAGACTTCTTTTACTCAGGAACTAAAGTGTTACATAAAAAAAAACTGGGATGCAGAATCAGAAGAAAAATTAATGATAAAACAGTCTTATATTGTTGTATCTTATGGATCTTTTTCCCTAAAGACGAATACAGAGGAAGTTCTGCCACTCGACTTTCTTCTTCTTCTTTTTCTTCTCTTTATCTTTTTCGTTTGTTCTTATATCCAATTTTGACTTTCTTAAGTTTGTTCTCTAAACCTCTCGGTGTTTATTCCTCATTTGTTTTTATTTCTCATAATCTATTATTATTATTATCTTTTATCTTTCTTTCTTTATATCTTCTACTTCTTCTACTGTTGATCTATTTCTTCTTTATTTCTCTTTTTATTGACTTCTTCTTCTTCTTCTTCTTCTTCTTCTTCTTCTTCTTCTTCTTCTTTCTTCTTCTTCTTCTTCTTCTTCTTCTTCTTCTTCTTCTTCTTCTTCTTCTTCTTCTTCTTCTTTTTTTTCTTCTTTTCTTTATTGACTCTTCTTTTGCTCTTCTTCTCTTCCTCTTTACCTTTTCTGTTACTCTTCATCTGTTTTTATAACTTGGTTATTTTTTCACAATTAACACTGATTGATTTACAGAGTTTCAAGGTTGACTTTTTTATTTCAAGTTTCACTTTTAACAAGTTTTTAATTAAATAAAAATCAACCAACTTTGAATGTAAATAAAAAATATAGAAAATAGAATAAAATTACATTACAATTACAAATACCAATATATATATATATATATATATATATATATATATATATATAATATATATATATATATATATATATATATATATATATATATATATATATATATATAAATATATAAGATATATTACTAAATAGTTTTGGTACAGAGCAACGAAATATATAATAATATATAACATAATATAAATATATATAAGTATATATATATATATATATATATATATATATATATATATATATATATATAAATATAGATATATATATATATATATACTTTCTAACTGCTGCTTGACATATATATATATCAAACGTCAGAGTTCAGATAATTTAAAATTGATTTGGTACAGCTAAACTAGATACCTACAAAATTTAAAGGTTCAAGTTAAAATAATTTCAGGTATTTAGATACAGCATATCAGGCAACTAAATACAAAATGCCACAAAAATAGAAACATTGTTTCAAGGAACTAGTCACAGGTGTTAGATAAAATAAATACAGAATATCAATTGAAATAGACACTCAGTGATAGGGACTTACAAAAAATAGCATTTCACGAACAATATAATAGAACTAGACACTTATTTAAGATCAAATAGATACAGAAGATCATGGGGAAATAGTCTTACAATTATAGGGACGTAGAGAAGTAGTATATGTATTTCAGGAACAATGTAGGAAGTAAATACAGGTGTTAGATAAAGCAGACGCAGAATATCTGGGTAAATAGACACACGTAAGTGTAGGAAACTATATATAAAATAGCATTTCGGAAACAATGTAATGGAGCTAGATACAAGTTTTAGATAAAATAGATAAATAATATCACAGGGGAAATAGACGAAATTCTCGGAAATTATAGGCACCAAGAAAAACAGTAATTTAACAATGGGAAAAAGAACGGCAGAGAAGAAGACACAAAATTTAAATATAAATATAATCTAAAAAACTACTATTCCTACTACCACTACTACTACTAATAATAAAAATAATAATAATAAAAATAATAATATTAATAAAATAATAATAATAATAATAATAATAATAATAATAATAATAATAATAATAATAATAATAATAATAATAATAATAATAATACATTAAAGATTATTCAGCAAATGCCGTTTTATTGCTGTTAAATAAAAAAAATGAACAGATGCTTCATATTTCCGACTCCCAAGACTAAATACTACTACTACTACTAATACTGATAACAATTTTAATAATAATAATAATAATAATAATAATAATAATAATAATAATAATAATAATAATAATAATAAAAATAATAATAATAAATATTATTATTTTATACTTAAATTTTTTCCTGAATTAGTGAATTGAATTAGGTATTAATTTAAAGTTTATTTATATATATATATATATATAACAATATATATATATATATATATATATATATATATATTATATATATATATATATATATATATATATATACTCATATATATACTGCTATATAACCACACCTCCCACTAAAACATTGCCAACACATAGAACAAACTATTATGTAACATACAAAAGTCACGTTCCCTATCTGTCTCTAGAACAGAAGGTACGAATGTCCAGATCATTAGACTATCTTATAAATTTTGGATTGGAATTAAATTGCTGTGGGGAGAAATATAAATATTTTTTGTATCTGAAGTTCTTATTTTCCTGCTGGCTTACACCAAAACCCAGCTTCTCTACAGTAGTAACACCAGAGTTATCAGAAGACATCAGTGGTTATATATATATATATATATATATATATATATATATTATATATATATATATATATATATATATATATATATATATATATATATATATATAGAGAATATATAACACGTATATATATATATATATATATATGCATAACTCCACTGCACCGCTATGCTGCTATATATATAATATATATATATATAAGGTAGTCAGAAAATACTGGAACATTTCGATTAGTCTTCATATCTTACAATGTAATAACGCGTGTTGTGAGAAATGTTTGCGCAGAAATGTAAGGACGTGTATCAGCAGCGCATGATAGTGCTGAGCATGTGTCTGCTTTGAGGCACTGTCTTGTGTTGTTGGAAAGTGTGTTAATTAAGAATGGCCTTTGAGCCGAGAACAAATATTAAATTACGGAAAATGTCTACGGAAACATTCAATTTGATAAAGGAGGTGTATGGGGATGAATCATTGTCGCGAACCCGAGCTTACGAGCGGTATACGCGCTAAAGGGCGGGAGTCGCTTTGGAAGATGAAAGTGTGTTCGGCGAGACCATCAACGCGAAATGATCATTGCAAAAATGCTTAAATAATTTCGAACTATTAAAATCACCGATGATGTTGCCAATATTGGCATACCTCATGGATGCATCAGATCGAAACAAAATATTCAATGCAGTGGTCAGCAATATTTTTCAACAGTAGGTCCATGTTCAAAATTAAACATTTTAAATTATAAAATCTCTATTATTATTATTATTATTATTATTATTATTATTATTATTATTATTATTATTATTATTATTATTATTATTATTATTATTATTATAAAAACATACACTAAATATTATTATTATTATTATTATTATTATTATTATTATTATTATTATTATTATTATTATTATTATTATTATCGTTATTATTATTATTATAGAACGCACTCGTTTCCCCAGCAGCTCTTTTCAGTTAAAAAATTATTAATATTATTTTTGTAATTGTTATTGTACAATATTGTAACGTTTTCTTTTTGATTGAATAAATTTTTTTTTATTTGATTAGATTTAATTTATTTTATTATTATTATTATTATTATTATTATTATTATTATTATTATTATTATTATTATTATTATTATTATTATTATTATTATTATTATTATTATTATTATTATTATTATTATTATTATTATTATTATTATTATTATTATTATTATTATTATTATAGCAACATTAATCTTATTATTTCCTTAAAAAAATGTGCGGTGCGTATGTTAGGTGCCTAGAATGAGTCCTTGAAATTTGAATTGTGAAGTTACAGGAATGGGTAAACTCTATAAGGTTAGGTTCGCGGGAGGAAGATGACAGTTTCTTCGACTCCCTTTTTTCCTAAATAATAATACTGCTAAGGTTTAGGTGGATGGGAATAAGAAGTCATGGGAATTACACCGTTATGAAATATTCTCAATAGTCAGCTGAAGTTGCCTTTCATAAAATGGCAGCCTGGCACCGGCAATATATAGCACCAGGTCATCAACATAGAGAGAAAAATTGACCGATGCTGGGATAGAAGTAACGATGTCATTGAATCCGAGAGCAAATAATAATACACTTAAACACTGCCTTGCGTAACACCTTTATCCAGAATAAAATATCGTGATAGAACAGATGAGCACCGAATCTGGATGGAACTGTCTAACAGAAGGCAGTTAATAAAGAGAGGGAACTGTTTTCGGAAACCGAGCGAGTGAAGCTTAAGAAGAACCCCAGTTCTCCACGTTATGTCATAAGCTTTTTTAAGGTAAAAAAAAAAATACACAAAAACCATCCAACCAGTCGAGAAGGCCCCAGTTTTAACAAGGGATCCGCAGTCGAACAATTTTTGCGGAAATCAAACTGGAAGTTTGAAAAAGCATGGCGACTCTCCAGAACAAGGAGAAGGCGACCTGAAACCATTTTCTCCATTAATTTGCAAGTATGAAAGGTCAGCGAAAATGGTCTTTGGTTGTCCGCCAACTTCGGATCTTTCCCAGGTTTGAGAATAGGGATTACAAAAGCTGTAGTCCAAATAGATGGAAAAGAGGATTCGATTCAGATTCTGTCATAAAGATCCAGCAAGAACGCTGATGCAAAAGGGGTGTATATGACGGAGCATAATGCACGAAATTATCTCTGGGCCAAGGGCATCGTCTTAGCTGTTCGCCAGTACAGTTTGATACTTTGCAAGTGTAAAAAGACGGTTATAGGTATGATATTCCCTTTCGATGTTGAAAAATCTAGCGGTGCTATGTTAATTCTCAATTTCTGAAAGGTTTCAGGATAGCGGAAAGAGCTCAGTGACTAGCAAAACTATAAACTAATGCGTCTACACCAGCTGGAGCAGGAATCATCAGTTATAATGGGCTGCAACTGAGGATATGGGTGAAGAGTTGTTTGAGCAGAGAAGACCCATTTTCTGTCCATCCACACTGAAGAAAGGGGAGATGTGGAGTTGACAGTAGAAGTATAGGTTCAAAAGTATTGTTTATGTGTTTGGCGATAAATTCAACGAGATCTCGACGTAGCTGCTTTAACGTAATCATGTTTGGGTGCGGTCCTTTTATATTGCCTGTAGAGTTTTTTCTTCTCTTGGTTAGCTTGTGAACACTCTTTTGACCGCCAAGGGGTTGCCGAGCGCCTGCCTGCGGAAGATCGCGGAATACAAGCTTCCGCTGCTGTGATGATAACTTGTTGGAAGAAGTTAAGCATCATCAATAGTCGGAAACCGCTTATTGGAGGGAGAAAGAGGGATAGCTGTGGCCTGATAAAAAGGAGCCCACTATGCTCGGTCATAGCGCCAGCTGGAATTGGGTTTTAACATTGGGCTCGGTTAAAGTTCATTTAAGGCTTAGGTAATAGTCACTGCCTTATAAATAATTAATCAAAGCGGGGCTAGGTAAAGCGATCAATAAAAAAACCGGAGCAAAAGAAAATATCAATACAGGCAGAAGAGTGTGTATCTAAGCGTTTGTATGTAGGGGGTTCTGCGTTAAAGCATCCCAGGGAAAAGGGTGCTAGAAGATCTACAGGGGTCTTAGACTTAGGCGAGGTGACAGATCCACTCAATAAGGGGTGGCGAAGGTTGAAGTTTCCTAGTATAACAACTGGAGTAGGGAGCTGCTTAAAAGATCAGCTAAGTCGACCTTAGTAAACTCGCTACTCGGAATCAAGTAGATCGAGCAGACAGTAAGCAGTAAGATCGGTGGACAGATGAATTCGTGCTACAACTGCATGAAGTCAAGTTTGAAGAGGGACTGGAAAATAGGGGACAGGTTTATGAATGAGTATTCCTGAACCTTCCCCATCACTGTCAACTCTTTCTATAGAGGTTAGCGGCGATTTATATTCCGACGGTTGGAAGAAGTCACACAGTCAGAGCGGTACCTTCCAAACACATACAATTTGATGTACATATGTTTTATTAGTTGAACAAGTTCTTCAAAATTAGAATAGCAGCCACGACATTTCCACTGAAGGAAGGTAGCCATGCTATGTTGTTACAAATATTATGACGAAGGTCTCTTTGAGCCAACTGTCTCTATGTGGCTAGGGGTGATGTTGGAAGTGGATTCAGATGGGGAGGAAAGGCTGAGACGTGGGTCTCGACGAGGAGGAGCAACAAATCCTGGTGGTAAGGAATAGTCGTACAACAGAGATTTGGGTTGTACGACAGGTTTTGGGAGGGGAGTTTTCAGTGGCATTTGGTGGAGGGGCTTCGCCATGAATGCGAAGTAAGTCCATCTTATTGTGTGGACTTGGTTGGTCGTTGAAAGAGCAACCAAAATGCTCATGTTTAGGAATGGAAGCGATATCAGCATCTGCCAAGTAAGCAGATTCAGAAATGGGTGGAGAATATAAGAATGTTTCCATGGAGACAGTGTAAGAAGGTGACACCGGAAAAGTGTCACTTTTTTGTAAAGAAGTTGAAGTTGCGATATTGGGATCCAATATGGGATCCGTTGGGTTACGAAGGTTTGACGCTAGAGACTTTGTCAGTGAACCATCAGGTGGGTTATTTTGGAAAACTGGACAATTTGGGTTAAGAAGCGTTTGCGGTGTTTGCATTAAAGGGGGTTGGTGGGTTGTTCAATGGCGCTGTGATTATTTGTGTACAATCTATTGAAGTCGCTGCTTTTGTCTCAAGAATAGACTTATGACGAGGTCCCTACTGAGTTGCATTTTTTTTTTTTTAACATCTTGGGTCAGTGTGTTTGCTTTAGAAATTCGGATGTTTTTGTATTTTATAGTCTTTAGCTTGGTGATTAATCTTTTCTTTGCGTTTAGAAACATGTTTTCAGGAAGTGAGGTAACTGTGGAAGAGGATTAGGGGACAAAGACACGAGCCTCTTACGTGAGTTTGGTAGCTTATCCAGGAGGTATAAAATTAGGGAGATGTCTTATTGGCAGGAAATACTCTAAGCTTTATGTGGATGGCTCAGCCAGCAGTTTCATTTGTTAGTTGGTTGAAAACTAATATTCGGAGTACGGTTGTTGATGGTATTTTGAACGGGATATTGGATCAAGGGCTGATTTTGGATTATGAAGTCGGTGGTATAGATAATGCAGACGGGCAGGTTGCAGCCCGAAGTTTGAAGTTTCACTTCAAATTTGTCAAAAAGAATTTAGGAATGGAGTTGTGTTGGTGAATTAACACGCGGGGGCAGGGGTGCAAGTGTAGCATAAGATTGCCTTTGTCTTGTAGGATATTTGTCTTTGAACTGGTGTATTAGCATCCCTCCTGCTCAATTTCTGTATAGTACGTAACTCCAAAACCTCTTTCAAACAGGTAGATGGGCATTTTAAGGGAGAGGCACTGGAGTCCACAGGTTTTGCAGTGTGTTGTGTTTTCACAGAGATGTGGAATTCTTCTCCCGCAGACTAGTCATGCTGTCCCTATATTTTCGGGTATGACTAAACCGATGGCATTTAAAGCAGGTGGACAAGCAAACGACGAATACTGTAGCTTGCAAACCTTATTTTCACCTTTGAAGGGTGGATAAGGGTACTAAAGGTCAATAATAAACGAGGATTTAGGGGTATCAGGCGAGTCTCGACGAGGTGGAAACCTATATAATTTTGCAAAAACTTATCTGTTGGAGATGGCTTGAATGACATCAATGATTTTAATTTTCTGTTCAACAGCATATATAGTGCCTCAGGATAAGTTTCTTATTTCATCTTGGGAATGGAAATAAGAAGGATGTTTCAGAGGTTAAGGATGACAAAGATAGAACTTTGATTCTGGGTTGTAGCTTGAACGAGACAGGACCCCCATTTCAGTGTGACTGGAGGGTCTTCAACTCCTAAAGCTTTTCAAGTTCATCGCTAAGAATAGTGGTTCTGCTCATTAAGAGCTTTGAAGGTAGTGGATCATAATAAGTAATATATCAGGAATGATATATCAGCTGGCAGTCCAGGGTGGAGGCAGCTTGGAAAAAATAAGTAAATGAGAACGACTAGAAAGTGGGGCACCTGGGATTTGTTTAGACCGTTTAGTACACTGGTGTCAAGGTCATATCAGGCGACCAATCGCTGAGGTTATGCAGAGGAGACATTCATGTGTAGTAGAGAAAGAAATTCAACAAACACCTGCTGATCTAAGTAGGAGGTACCGAGGTGCAGGGTCAGGCTGGGGGCTTCGGAAGCAGATGGTAATTGTTGTGCTCACTTGGTTTAATAACGTTTTTCTTGAAGAGCTAGTTTCATAGGTAAACCTCAGACCTCTTCTCCTTGAATGAGCGGGTATGAAAATAAAACAAGTGAAACATAAAAATAAACACCAGGATGTGCTGGAAAAGCGTAAATTACATAAGGAAGAGTAATATTTCTCACAACACGCAACAAGACAGGGAGCCAACACAACCTCCGGACCCCGCCACGTATGAGTAGGCTGTGGATGTGCCTCGAACCTATCCCGGAACTCCACGCCGGTTTCCCCCCGTCAACCACACCAAACCCAAATAACTTCACGTTAAAGCCCAAAGTGCAGGACAGCCCCCTCGCCGGTTAGCTCAAGGTTCCAGGTCCCCCTGAATTAAAGGCCAGGTCAAAGACAAGCGAAAGGACCGGTGTTTAGCAACTGTACTATCATCCACGTATAAGAAGTGTGAGGAGAGTTAAAGACCCACGCAGGCAATGGCACCAGATATCCCAAATGATTGTAACGGGAAAAAAGGGAGACCCTAACCTTTTTGAGAGGGAAAGTACGTATATAGTACTTAAAGGGACTGATGGGTGGAAATTCACAAAAAAAAAGGTAGAAACTGTGAGGAGGAGGAAGAGAGGGGAGGGGAGGGAGGAGGAGAGGGAGGAGGGGGGAGGGGAGGAGGATTGGCAAAGATATAATTCGAAAAATGAGGGGATAGAAAATAAGACTAAAAATTCGTATGGTGACAAATGCACATATTAGTGCTGGGGCCGAGGGACACACGAAATCCTCCAAGCATTGGTTCCTCTCACTCTGGTATGTTCCAGGTTTGTACAAAGAGTATAACACCCGCAACAAAAATCAATACCCT
>JABUQX010109866.1:0-7500 GCA_015478945.1 Trachelipus rathkii
AGAGAGATATATGATATATAGTTATATATAGAGAACTAGTATTATGATTAAGGGACTAGTATAGTCGTATATATATATGGTAGAGATTTATATTATATTATACGTATAGTATAGCGTATATAATATTATGTATATATATATATGATATATATATATAAGCTTATTTATAGTATATATATATATATATATATATATAATATATATATATATATATATATATATATATATATATATATATATATATATATATAATATATATATATTATATATTATCAGGTTACCACATGAGCACGGGCTGAGTCCTTTTCAGAAGAGGGCAATAATATAATGGTGGTGGTATGGCCTAGATGTACTCCACGCGAGCGACTGCCCTTTGTACAGGGTTGCGGAGTCGGAGTCTGGAGTGTGGAAGTCGCGGAGCTCGGGGAGTCGGTAGTCTTTGAAGAGGTGGAGTAGGAGTTGGAGTCGGTAATTTTGAAGAGGTTGGAGTCGGAGATCGAGTCGGTAATTTTCAAGAGGTCGGAGTCGGAGTCGGAGTCGAGTCGGAGTCAAGATAGAGTTGGAGTCGGAAATTTTAAAGCTGACAAAGTAATAAATTGTGACTCTGTGAATGATTTCAATCTTTCATGCAAGTTTATTGACTTTCGACTTCCACTCACAAAAATGCAATTGCAAACTTCAAAGAATTTTTAACGCAGCACCATTATGTTTCACTTGATTATATTCTACTAAATTAACCTTCACCTTATAACATCTATATTTTAAGATACTGAAGGATTTAAAAGCTCCATGGTACGTAAGAGAAATTTCTCTCATTGACATGATTATTCTAGCTGTTTGTTTATATTGACCAATCTAAGGGTAAGCTAGGGCTGAAGAATGAACATAAAAAGCTTAATCTGCACTTGCAATGTGGGCATTTGTATTAAAGGGTTGCAGGAAGTTCAAGAAGAAAAAGATACATCTAGACATATTGTAAGTGATGAAACTACAACTATCTCCGTTACTACTTTCTCAAGTCATTCTTCAGAAAGTTCAGAAGAATTAGTATGAAAGCTTCTAGATATTGAAGGGCTTAGTCGAAAGCGTCGATTGGCTCAAGAAAAAGGTCAATCTTCCTAATCCTTGAACACAATATTCCATAACTTTAAATAAAATTTCTTTGCTGCACTGAAAGAAGTTGAAAAATTTTATGTAACTTCGAAGAGTATCAAGAAATTGTACAAGAAGCTGAAATTGCTGTTACTGCTCTACCTCCAACGCAAGTTAGCGTGGAACTGCTTTTTTCTGCTCTTCGCCTTATAAAATCAGACCAAAGAGTAAAAATGGAGAGCACTGGAGATGCTATTCTATTTTTAAGAACTAATCATTCAATGAGTAGATGATATTATGATGTAAGGTTCATGTAACTAGTAATATATATTATATAATATATATATATTATATATAGTATTATATATAATATATATTATATATATATATATATATATATATATAGTATATTATATATTATTATTATATATATAATCCGTAGAACTCCTTCCTAAATTATTTAAGTTATCAAAATTTTTTGATGGCTTAAGTTTTTTAATTATAATTTTTAATAATAATAAAATAATACGTAACTCAAAACAATTAAGAGTATATGTTTTATTAATAGAAATAAGGAAACATATTTGTAGTTGGTGAAGATTTCTTAGTTGAATGTGCTGTTGTTCATATAATATATATATATTGATATTATATATGTATAATATATACATATATATTATATATAGTATTTATATTATATATATATAATATATATATATATATTATTATATAATATATATATAACATATATTATATATTTATATAGATATATTATAATATATATATAATATATTATATATATAATATATATCTATATATATATATATACTATATATTTCTTCTTTTTATTTCTTTCCTCTCCAGAAGGATCTTCATCCTGTCAGCCGGCAAGCATCTTTCCTCCAGATCGTCCTCTCCTGCATTAATTCTCTTCTCTTCAGCGTCTCATATTTGGGTAGCTGACATCTTTTCCAGAGAGGTAATCCACGATTCCGCCAATCTCTTTCTTTGGTCTCCTTGGTCTTCTGCCCTCTGGTGTCCATTCCATCTTCTTTCGGATTCTCTCCTGCTCATCTCTATCCAAATGTCCCCCATCTCAATCTCCCGCACTCCATCTTCGTGGTGTCATCTTCTTCCCACCTATATCTTCTCTAATACCTTCATTTCTTATTCTGTCTATCTTACTCTTTCCCAATCATAGTTCTTAATATCCTCATCTCTGCCGCTTGTATTCTACTCTCCTCTCTTCTCGTTGTTGTCCATGTTTCCACTCCGTACAGCAGTGTGGGAGTCAGTATACTGCTGTTAAAAATCACTTCTTTAACCTCTATTCCGATGTTTCTATCTTCCATCATGGGTAATACGCTTTCATAACTAATCCATACTTTTACATTCTTCGCGTAATCTCTTCTCCACTTCTCCCTTCTATTAAAGACAGAACGCTCCGAAGATAATTGCAGGTATTTACGGCCTTCCCTCCTACTCTCTCACCATCATTCTCATCCCTCCTCATTTCCTCCGGTTTACTTGTAATATCTTGTCTCTGTATGTTCATTGTTTCATTTCATTGTGCTTCCTCCACTCCAAGGCGAACGAACTCACTCTCTCGAATTCGCCTCCTCTTCTCTGCTCTCAACATGCCAGATGTCCATATGCGATTGATTCCCATTGCAAATTCTACCCAGTCATTAGGGAACGCTGGAGATACAAGTCTGATTAAAATATCTTACGCACTGGAAGTTTTCTCTAGGGGAACAATTAAGAAATGTAATGGAAGAACGTGGGTAACGTTGATGTCGATTTGCTGTAATAGGTTTGTAAAGCTATTTTTTGAATGGTTTCCTGCAGGAGTTTGTTGAGTGTGACTCACTTGCAACATTAAAGAAAGGATTGAATAGGTATATGTATTGGATTGTTTGTGCATCATATAGTATATTCTGACGTAGCCAAGGTGGTGGGTTTTTAGTTAGTTATTAAAGTAAAGCACATGTTGTAGCTACAGTATCGACATAAGATTATTAAAGCTGTATTGTGGTTAGCATGAACCTAGCTTAAAGATTTTATTTTTGGTAGTAGTTGGCGTATATATATTATATTGACTTTGTTTAGGAAATTGGACAAGTCCTTAGGGTGTGGGTGTACGGTTGGTTTAATCGCATGGGGCAATGTATCTTGATTAAATATTCTTAGTGACTGGGACAGGTCTCGATAGGTCATGTTGCCTCTAATGGTTCTTTGTTTTCCTTATCTCTTCTGAGGTAATATACGACTGTTGATATAAATATTTACTTCCTGATTGGCAACGATATGATGGTGTAAAAGCAATGCAGAAATGTTTTATAGAGGTGTTTATAGCTGTCGATAATATCCAGTGGCGTTAGATGTTCATGCACTGTTCACATTCAGTGTGAATTACACTGCATTAAAAAACTTTATGGCAGCAGTCGGAATGCACTATAGTGACTATTGATTGCCCAAGGCGACTACTATTTTAAAAAGAAAAAAAAGAAAAGATTTTCTCAGACACAAAATGGACAAAGCTCTCACGAATGGGCGACACAAGGTAGGTGGAAAATTTCTCGATGGATTGTTACGACCTAATGATAATTTTAGAACATTGTTGCAGATAACGGGAAGAAACAATGGATCAAGATATTAACCTTTTATAAAAAACTTAGATCTTTTCAAGTCTTTAAGCAAAAGCAAATTATGTCTTTAACTTTATTCTCAAACACTCTTTCATTATGTATTACATTGCATTCTCCATTATTAGTGACAGCAACTGCTCTTGATCATTTCGGAACTGTTTTGTCTGTTTACTTCTGTTTCTAAGCTGATATGAAAGAAACACCCTTTCGATGTTGGGGAAGAAACTTCTGCTTTCTGATAATGAGAATTATAATGCCGTCTTTTATGTGAATTCATTTAAATTGAAAGATATATAGGCAATTGCAATTATAATATTCCTATTGATTTTTCAAACCGGCTAGAAAGCAAGTCCGCGAATCAAGATATACTGTACTAATCTTTTATAAAGTAACTTATTCATGCGATCATCTATCCAAAATTTTGTAATTTTGGAAAGTGAAATATTGAGATATTTTCAGTCACATTTTTATTGTTAAGGATTTTAGCATTAACACATCACTCAAAATGTGAAATCCAAAACAATATTTAACTACTCTGAAAAGGCTCAAAGCCAAGACTTTTTCAAGTTCTACATGAGAAGAAAATCTAACAGAACTGGCTTAATGAGTGTTCATCATAGCTTCGCAATATAAACGAAGGAAGTTATAATCATTTTCTGCGTTAAGAGATCAGGGTTTCTTTTTTTTTACATTCATAATTTTTTTTTTAATTTTCATAGTATTATTAATGTTCTTTATTTTTATGCATAAATATAAGAAATCTTTTATAATATATGTGCAATGCTATATTATATATAATATATATATATATATATATAATATATATATATATATATATATATATTATGATATTATAATATATATTATATATATTAGTATAATATATATATATATATATGATATATATATAGTATATCATTCCGGCTACTATTCTTTGGGAAGCGTAATTTTATAATGAAAAGAAGCACTAACAATCTGAACATCATCCAGAACTTTATTCAACGTTTCGATGACTCAAACTGTCATCATCCTCAGGGAAAAGACACTAATAATAATAAATAGCAAAATAATAATAAATAATTCACAATTAATATATAATAATAATAATAATAATAATAATAATAAATCAATATAAATATAATAATATAATAATAATAATAATAATAATAATAATTAATATTAATATAATAATAAAATAGATAATAATAAATCATAATAATAATATAATCATAATAATCAAAATAAATATAAATAAGTAAATATATTATTATTATATATAATATATTATATATATATATATATTATATATATATAGTATATATATATATATTATATAGTATATATATATTATATATAGATATATATATTCTTATTCTAAACCACCCGAATTTTTTTTGCTACTGCATATTATATTATATATATATATACAGTATATATAAAAAATATAATTATATATATATATTAGTATAGTATATATATATATATAGTATATATATATATATAATATAGTATAATATATATATTATATATATTATATATATAATATATATATAATATAGTATATATATATATAATATATTATAAAATATTATATTATATATATATACTATATATATAGGTATATATATATATATATATATATTATATATTATTATAATTATATAATATATAATATATTTATATATATATATATAATATTATATTATAATATATATATATATATAGTATATATATATATACTATATATATATTATATATATATATATATATATATATAATATATATTATATATATATATATATATATATATATATTTATATATATATATATATATATATAAATATTATATATATATATACTATATATATATATATATATATATATATAATTATATATATATATTATAGGTATATTATATATTTATATATATATATATAATATATATATTATATATATATATAAATATATATATATAATATATATATATATAAATATACTTATATATAGTATATATATATATATTTATATATATCTATTATATATATAATATATATATATATTATATATTATATATTTATATATATATATTTATATTTTATATAATATATATATTATATATAATTATATATATAGTATATATATTATACTATATTATAATATATAGTATATATATATCTATATATATATATATAGTATATATATATATATATTATATATATATATATTTATAGTATACTTATATATATTTATATACTAATATATAATATATTTAATATATATATATAATTTATATATATATTAATATACTATATATATATATATATTATATATATATATATATATATATTATATATTATTTAATATATACTATATATATATATATAATTTATTTTTATATAATATATATATATAAATATATATATATTATAATTATATACTATAATATATTTATATATATATAATATACTATATATATTATATATACATATATACGGTGGCGTAATCCAGGGGCGCAGGGGGGGCCATAGCCGCCCCCGATTTTTAGAACACTCAAAAAATTTAAGTATCCATATCTGTTAATAATATAGTGCAGATTTAAATTAATTTTATATATTTCGGCGCTGTCAGGAACAAATCTCATAGGTTCTTTTAGTTAAAAGTAAACTTGAAACATCAGAGAAAATGCAAACATTAGAATTTCGCAGTTTTTGAAGAATGTATCAGCGTATCAGAGCTGGGGTAATTGAAATTGCTTGGACAAGAATAACAAGGTCCAAATACACGACCAACATTCCTACTTCCGGCCCACAACTTGTTATTGTACATCCATTTCTAATACCATTATTTTGGGGATGATTTAATATCAGCATTAAGAGAGAGGTTTTAAATCATAAAGAAATTATTTCTACCTTGCAATTTGTCTACCGAACGGGTGTAATTGTGCCATATGAGAAGATAATAGATTGTGTAACATTTTACAGGGAAGATCTCGAAAAAGCTTAAGAGAAGATTTAGTAAAAGCAGAATGGGATTTGTGGAAGTTGAAATGCGATCACAGCACAAGATCGTCCAAATCAGCAATAGATGGACTAGTTTCTTAGTTCGCAGTCACAATTTCCAAATATTACATCTGTTGCAAATCTGGCTATTTTACCCGTGTCTACTGCTTTAGTAGAAAGAAGCCTTTCAACATTAAGACTTCTGATAAACTACTTGAGAAATACCTATTGGAAGATGAAAAGACTTACTGACTCGCTCCCAACATATCATGCGAAATATTGACATAAAAATGAAAGAGTTATCTCTGATTTTGGTTCACTCTCATGCGGCGAATTAAAGTTAACAATTTAGGTAAGATGATTTTAGTAATTTATTAAATTTAATCCCATTTTTTTTATCTGAAACGCAATAGCTGTGTTCGCACTTTATTATATGTATATATATATATATATATATATATATATATAGTTATATATATATATATATAGTATATATATATATATATATATATAAATATATATACTATATATATATATATATATATTTAATAGAAATTATATATTATCTTCCTCATACGCAAAAAAATTTGGATACCCACTATGATACTATATATATATTATTATATAAATTATAAAGTATATTTATATTATATAATATATATATACTTATATATATATATTATATATATATATATATATAATACTATATATAATTATATTCTTATCTAAAAACACCCGAAATTTTTTTTTTGCTTACTGCT
>JABUQX010109866.1:10000-12500 GCA_015478945.1 Trachelipus rathkii
TAGATCTTCTCATTTTTCTTTTCTTTTTCTCCCAGCTGTTTTTATTGCATCCAACACCGACGACGAGTCAGCAATAATATACTTTATAATTATATTATATATAGTATATTATATATATTATAATATAATATAGTATATATAATATATAATTATATATATAATATATATATATACTATATATATACATATATATTATTATATATATATATAATTTTTTCATTAAAATAATTTTTTCTAGAGGGTGGGAGTCGGAGTCGAGTCGGAGTCGGAGTCGGAGTCCCGGAATTTTAAAAAGGGTGGAGTCGGAGTCGAGTCGGAGTCGAAAATTCATTCAAAGAGGTCGGAGTCGAGTCGGAGTCGGAAGTCGTGTAATTCTTCAAGGGGTGGAGTCGGAGTAGGATCGGAGTCGGAAATTTTTAAACCGACTCCACAGAGCCTGCTTTGTAGTATCTATAATAAAGAAATAGTGCCCTAACATCACGTCGCTGGTCAAGGGAGTTAGAAAGTAAGGGACATTTTATTAGTCTTTAAGCCTTAGACTCAACCTTGTCCGAAAGAAGGGTGGAGGATGAGCCCTACATAATCTTGGAAGTAGTACTCATCGCAGGGCGGATAAGCCTTTTAATGGAGTACTTTTTGGAAAACAAAAATTCCGCACCTGAGCAGAACTCCCAGTATCTTTGAGGCCGCCTTTTCAACCGTTGTGATGTGAGGTTTCCAAATTAATTTGTTGTTAATGTTCATACCGAAAATGTATATGTTGTTCACATGTGAGAAGAGATAGAATAGTAGGGAGGTGTTTTAGAGAAGAGAGAGAGAGAGAGAGAGAGAAGAGAGAGGAGAGAGAGAGAGAGAGAGAGAAGAGAGAGAGAGAGAGAGAGAGAGAGAGAGAGAGAGAGAGAGTTGAGTTTTTAAAGAGCTAAATTTCACATGGTTTGCTTGACCCCGACCAGGAAATCCAATCCAGATCGGCTAAAGAATAGAATTCGGAAAGGTGGAAGTCGAGAAACAGCTCTAGATGCAAAAGAGGGAGCAGATTTGAAATGAGTAGAAGAATGGATAGTTGAGTCATCAGCAGAAGTAATGAACAGAGTTAGAAGTGCAGTAGAGAAGATCGTTATCGAAAAGCAAGAAATGAAAGTTGAAGATAGAACAGACCCTGAGGAACAGCCACAATTGAACAGGAAAAGAAGAGGGAGGTGCTTCATCAACAAGTTTCCGATAGTGGAAAGTTTTGAGAAAGAAAATCTAGACAAAAGTAAGCAAACAGAAAAAGGAAACAAAAAGGAAAGGAGCTTAAAGAGTAGTGACGCATGTAATACTCGTTACAAAAAGTTTTAAATATGTCAAGGGCACCACACAATATTCCATAGTCCCTTAAGGGCAAAGGACTATAAATCAGTGAATAGAAAAGTATGACGAGTTAGAAATGAATAGAGAAAACAGTTAAGGAGGTTCAAAAATTATATAAATATATATTATATATATATATAGTATATATATATATATATATATATATAATATATATATTTATATATAATATATATGATTATATATATATATATACTATATATTATATTATATAATTATATATTTATATATTATGATATATATTATATATAATATAGTATAATATATATTGTATATATATATATATATATTTTATATATACTAGTATATTATATTATATTAATATAATTATATATATATACTAATTATATATTATACTATATAGTATATATTTATATTATATATTATATATTATTTATCATATATATATACTATTTATATAATATTATATTATAGGCCTACAACAATCAAGGAAAAAATTATAGGTAATTTAATGGAAACTTAATAAATGAATACGAGATTTCATTCCCTGTATTTAATAAAGGTGCAGTGAAGTCTAATTAAAATAGCGCCAAATCAGTAATGAATTAAATTAAATGCTGAAATAATGAATATGCTTATTATTTACTAAATCCAACTCCACACAGAAATCCATTCTCACTAATTAACATGAAAAAATAAAACTTTGTCTGCGAGGCAAATTATGCTATCTAGCCTAGAAGGAGTCTGACTCAACGAGTATGGTAGACTCTCGTTGGAAGAATGAGTCAATGATTCTATATGAAAATATAAATCAGAAAAATACTTATAAATATCACAAGTGTATTATAAAATTATTAATTAAGGAATATCGTTCTTAAATATTTTAGATATAGTTTATTATTGTCTTTGCTAATGTATATTTAAATTTGATTCTTTAAAAAATGAACCTGCTAATTGAGTCGTCGGCGGGCATGTATTGAGTTGCCTATACTATATTGGAATGAACTATTTTTTTTTTTTGACTCCAGAGAATTCAAGTATTAGCACCCAATTTGGCTAATATAAACAAAGGGATAGAGTCTAAATTTCAGAGACGGATGCTCTCCCAGATAGCTTGTGCGCACACATAATGTACCCCATATAAAGCACAAGCAACACCACACACACT